>APFE031522003.1:109378-132387 GCA_000404065.3 Pinus taeda | reverse complement strand
AAGTTTGGTTGTGCCCTTCAAGAACTTCCCTAGAAGTTCCAAGGGTGCCACACCTAATAGTTTATTTGTGATGCCAAGGGTGCCAAGTTGGTCGTGCCCTTCAAGAAATCCCAATAGTTTATTTGTGATGCCAAGGGTGCCAAGTTGGTTGTGCCCTTCAAGAAATCCCCCTGAAGTTCCAAGGGTGCCACACCACTTGCCCTTCAAGCATCCAATGACTACGAGGGGAAAGTATAGTGCAACGTCATAGACCACTATCATCTCTTATGTTGCCTACTATAGTGAGACTAATGGTGTCGGGGATCAAGCAATCCGCCTTGATGCACGCCCCCCAGTAAACTCCTCATGAGCGACCCAGCTTTGGGACCTGCCCTCATGGCATCGTGATCTTCAAGACGAAGGTGTTTCAATCCTTCCAGCCCAAGTTACGGCGGGAGTGCTAGTGGGTGAGATCATGGACTCTGTCCCACCCCTCCCATGTAGTTCCATCCATCTGTACAACCCCATCACCCATATGTGAGTCATTCGGTCAAGCAACTAATCTGTGCCTGCAACTATTAACATATCATCAGAATATAGTTAAACATATATGGCAGATTTCAAGATCGACTTAGACTTTAAAAGATAAAATAATATGAATTTTCATCAAACCAGGTGTCATCGACATGTCATTGCGGGCCTCTGATGTTTCCTGCCATACTCAATAATCATCAGTAACAAGGTTTCTCAATGTTAGTCATTATCATAATAGCATCATTAACAATTCTTGGCCATTCACATCATTGTCCATTGTAAACCTGAACTAAAGAAAGTAGGTAACATAGGGGACACATCCCTCATGGCTATCATCATTAATAATCAATGGAAACATACATATTCATTAAGCTATCAACATCGTAACATCATAGAAATATACCTATCCATCAAATTTATCATCATTATGGTTTTAGTAGAGCGCATACATATTCTTTACTACCCTCATCATAAATTCAAATAGAGACCAAACTTTACTATTTAATGTTGCAATCATCGGAATACTGATAGATAAGATACATAACCATTCATGCTATCATAATATCAATGGAAATAATTCATAAACATCACAACCATGAATATCTCAATCGCTAATAATAGTGTCATGTGTCCAGATCCTCAACCTGAGGTCCTCAAAGAATAAAGTGTGGGCCTTATGGCTAATTAAATGGTTGCGACATTTCACTGTCAGTCAACTAGAGCGGGCACTACACATAGTGTTCTTCAGCCTTGCCTTTCTATTTTTGGATAGCCATGGTGTGATGGGTTCTCTTGTATTTGGTTGAGCTGGATTTCCGGATGGTTTCGAAACTGAGTGAGGTGGTCTCTAAAAGAAAGAACACAAGGCCTAGGAATCCGTAGACCAGAGAAGTTGGGATTGTGGTAAAGCCAGATTTTGTGTGCCTCAGTGGGATTATGAATCCTCCACTGGTGAATGGCGGGATATATGGTAAAGCCTAGAGATTGTGCCCTCAGTCAGGCCTAAGAATCCTCGATCGATGAATGGTGGGATATACGGTAAAGCCTAGAGAGTGGAGTATTGATTAGGCCTAGGAATCCTCAATCGTTGTATGGCAAGATATACGATAAATCCTAGAGACTAGAATATAGGAAGGTTCCTCCAGTGTAGGTGGAAAAATTCGGTGGCATCCATGCTTGTTTAGGGCCTAGTGATCTAGTGGGGATTGCAGTTAAGCCTGAGAAAACCTGATTTGGTTTGGTTTTGAGTCCCACATTCATGCTTCAAATATTGCATGAGGGTGATTGGTTGAAAGAAAGATTTGGTTCAACCAATCTATGGTTGGGTGGTTCGTGGAAGTCCCATACCTTTTTGAATTTTACATTCATTCATAATAGCTTCTTCTCCTTGGTATTTCATGTGTAAATATATTGGTTCATATGTGATTCTTATGGTTGTTATATCCTTGTTATTTATGTTGGTTATATGTTGGTTATGAGTATGTTTTATCTTGATGTTTGCAAGTGAATGTACAATGAATATATGACCTCATATATGATAATGCAACTATTTTGAAATGGAAACAATGCTTCGTTACGAATCTCAGATAAGTATGAGACCCCTATGCTCAGATCTGTTGTTATGACCTATAGATTGCATATTTGTGACATGTTTGACGAAATGCCTATCATGGCTAATAGCGGTTTTATTAAGTCCTTACTCAAGTGTTTCCATTAATACCTTTATTCCAATGTCATTTATCATTCCCGAAATTTTCATGAATTTCTGGGTAGTGGCCTGAGTCCTGGCCCTGAAAAAAGTGGCATAGAATCTAGGGTCGTTGGCTCAAAACTATCTGGAAAAGTCCACAATCACTGGCATGCCTTGCTATGGGAGTGACTGGAAGGTTTTGGTCGCATGTATGCCTTGTCATGGGAGCAATTAACGCTCTAGGACAGTAAAAAGTTAAGTTGTCTCAAAGGTTAAGCACCTCGAAGGGTTGGTTACCACCTGAAGGGTCTGTAGATCATGGGGAAGGTCAGTTTGGTTGTGTTTTGTCGGTTCCACTTCCTTAACTGTACTTGGGGAGTTGAATCACGTCATAGTAGCCTATCGTCACATGTTTACCCAAGTGGACCGTTTAACTTGGGTAAAAGTGAGAGGAGGGTGTTACAAGCCTACACTAAATCCCAATGCATTTCAAGTTGCATAGAAACAAAAAATAAAAGCAGAGTCTATGGAAATATAGCATCACAATAGCCTTTGCCACAATGGAAATCAATTAACATGCAATTTTCTACTAGAGATTGGATGTCTAAGGAAAAGTGACTCGGATACCTTATGCTACTTTAAATTGAAATGCAGGGCAATAAAAAATAATGAAAAAAATGAAATAGTAAATAAATAAATAAACAAACAAACAAAAGGTAAAAATTAAAACAAATAATATGCATATAGCCTTATGCAAGGGCCTCCCTTACATGAGGACCACATGGTGTCTCCATTGAACTCACACACCTACCTCATAGAGCTTGAGGAGCACATAATGCAACATCTGGAAATTGCAGCTGTCATGGGAAGGGCATGATGATTCACACGGTTTTGATCCTTTCCCTAGATCTAGTTAGTTGGGGTTCTACGACAAGCTCTTGACCATTTTACAATGTTGCCATTTGAAATATCAGAGCAAGCAAAGCTCAAGCTAACCATGACCCTCTTGTATTGGGAAACTCTCTAGTTATATTCATCTAGAATACCTAACAACATTTTGTATTACCACAACATCGTGTCCCTCCTCATCGTTTTCACAATCGCTTCGCTGTCGTTGGCTCTTCTAGACATTAGGAAGATTAAGAGCCTGCAAAAGTATAAGATTTGGCCCAAAATTAAGACTCCCAAGTTTGAAATGTTATACTACAAAGTTGTCTTATTTGTGTTCTTCGTAATTGTGGAACCTCTATAGTTGACATTGTATCCCCTAATCAAGGTAAGCTTGCTCTTCATTTTCTCTATGTTCTTATTTTTTGGTTATGTATTAACAAAATGAGTTCTATAGTGCATTTCATGGTTGAAGACTATGGCAACTATTAGATACATGGGTGGCTACACTGCAAATGCGGTTATGAGAAGATCCATCGTGTTCATCACGAGTCCATTGATCTAATGGGTTTTTCTACTCCATATGCGCATTGGTCATAGGTGTTAATATTGGCAACCCTACATTTGTTAGACTTGAAATTTCTCCAAGACATAGGATTCGATTCTCGCTTTGGGTTTTGTTGCACCAAGTGGAAGCTATTATACCAATGGGAGAAAAAGGGGAGGCACTATATCTATTTCTAATGATATGGAAAGATGCTCAGTACTTGCACCTGCTGGTCAAGTTGATGCTGATAATCATCCTCACATGTGGTCTGGCAACAACAGTGGAGTAAATTTATGCACGACAAGTCTATGTTCAAGGCAAGTTGCTCACCATCATATATCATTGCAATGGATCTTGCAATCTAACAAATAATAAAGCAGTACACATTTATCTTCATAAACTTCATCAAACATTTCCTAATCTTTCAACATTGGCAATTTGGATCTTGATCTAAATTTGAGTGTCTCACCTTAGAGCATAACTACCCACCATGGTTTATGTACCAACAAACTTTACCCAATGTTTGAAAATCTACATGAACTCTTGTACACATGTATTACAATAAGTAGTTTGCAGATATTTCCATGCAAATGAATTGTAGATGAAGAAGAAGTTGCTTTCTTTTAGTGGTACAACTTCTTTTTTTAGCAGACGAGTAGCCAAATCTCTTAAATTCCATTAAAGTAACCAATTGTTACTACATTTAGTCAATACAACTGTGATGCATATTTCTTATTACCATTAGCTTGTCCATAGTTAATTCCATATACGATTAGATGATACCCGGACATTAATTGTTTTACCAAACCACTGATTGTTAAGGCTGCGACATTTTGAAACACCAATAACTTATTACATCTCAACGAATGCATTATTTAACATGAATTCTTATTGGTTTTACATTCAATGCTTATTGATCGTTGAACAAATCTATGATTAGAGGGTAGGTAACATTTCATGAGTTCATGAAACATCGATTAATGTGTGCGGTTTAAACATCCATAATGGTTGTGTGAAACAAAAGTAAGCCGAGTTTGAAAGTTCAAAAATGTTGAAGTTCGTCACATGGATAAAGATAAAGGGAACATCTATTGAGGACTACGAATCTTCAAAAGTATCGTGAGGAAAAACCTCAAGAAAGAACACCTATCGGTGTAATAAAAAGGTAAAAACATTGATTTGATTAAAAATTAAATTATACAACAAACTAACTAACTAGGTGTTATCAAATTTGCCACCCACTTTCCCCACCCAAAACGCAAATGATTTATTTATTTACTAAGTGAAATATGGACACAATTTTTATTTATACTTAACCTATTTAAGTAATTCATCTATCAAAATCCTACAAGTAATTTTGTAGTATTTGGGACCAATATAATTCAACTTAAATTTAAAATGTGATAATATCACATCTTTCTCAATCATTTGAAATGTTAATTTGTGGAATCAGGGGTAACATGAATCTATATTTGTATATATGGTGGTAAGTTCGTTCATTTATCAAAGGTTTTTTATATTGATTCTTGCATTCTTTTTTCTATGTGAATTTTATAATTTTATTAATCTTTTTATTTATGCTTTTGCTTGGATAAGAGCTCAGCTTTCATGGGCGTAAGGACACATATTGACAACCCAAGACCCAAAGGCATCTGGTAGGAGTGAAAGTTTGCCCCCTTACGGACCACCAATGTGTAATTTTGTGTGGCGTGGTTTTCCTTGAATAACAGTGATGAGTTAGCATGCATTTGAGGATAACAACCATTGATGGTTGTCCTCGTTGTTGGTTTGACCATTGAGTTATGATACATTTTTCCTATCGTGTGAAAACAATATAACCAAGTGTATTTTTTATTACACATTAATTGGTTATGTTAATTATAATTTTTTTCATAATCATTAGGAAAAGTAAGAAAACTTTTGGTAAAAATCACATCATCAGAGTTTTGTTTACGCATTTTAAACCATCCAGTGTGGTTCATGTGATTTTTACTAAAAGTTTTCTTACTTTTCATGATATGGACCACAGAAGCCAAAATTCAATTAGTCATTAGGAAAATTCATTAATTAAAAAGTTTTTAGCTAAAGTTTTTAGTGAAGTAGTGCATAGAGGATTTCTCACCATTAAAAGGATGTTCGGGAAGTACATAAAGATTTATTATTGCTATATAATTGCTTACAAAAAGATACAAAATTTCATAAAAGAGTTATGAACCTATATCCTTATATGGTTTAGAAAATCAAAGAGGAAATATTGAAAGAAAATATACATAGCTAAGAGTTTTTTGGAGTAACCATTGTTGCTAGAGGGCTTTCCCTAAGCACCTCCATGAAGTTTTTGAAGGCTTCAGACTAGTGTTGTGCTTTGATGCTGAATGGAGGGGCTAGTTGAAGTTGAAACCACATGGGGCCAAGTGGCTAAAATGTCAAATAGGTTGCAGGCTTGGTGATATGTGATGCTTTAGATACCCAAGATGTAGCTATGTGGGAAGATTCCATCACATCTAATAGTTGCTTGTGCTGCAAAAATATTTACAAGATGGTGTTATGTTTGAATTGATTGCTAACGTTCTCTTTACATGCTTCATATATGTGCAAGAAAAAGGAAGTGGAGATAACTACTAAGGCAACTTCAATTCTCAATTATGTAAGATAAATTTCCAGAATTTCCTAAGGATCCATACAGGTTAGGCTTAGTACATATAATGTTGACCAATAAGACAAGTGGAGAGGTGGAGCTAGACTACAAAGGCAATAGCTTCAAATCCTCAATTGCTAGTGAAGTGGGAGAGTCCAAATTATTCATGTCACGACTAAAACTAGGAGAATATGGGGCCAAATGTATCAAAATTCTTAAATGCTAAGGAAATCTTATCTGAATAGAGACATAGAGAGAGGCCCTCTTTATTGGACAAAGAAATTTTTGAATCAAAGAAATTAAAATTCAATTGAGATTGAGATATCCCATTGACAAGAGAAAATTATGAAATATCCCCGTGCTCCCTTGCATACAAAATGAGAGACATTCATTAACTTTTGTGGGAAGAATATGGGCTATGCCAGGATTGGCTACATGTCAAATCCTTTTTGTCCTTGTTATAAGTGCAAAGATCATGTTACTTGGCTCCATCGTTTATAATGATGTAAACTTAGATAGTTAAGGATGCTTATCATCGTGGCTCATATATATGACCTTGTGAGGGATGAGAAAAGATCCCTCTTTTTTCATAAAAGTATCAGGAGAAAAAATATTAGAAACTATATGATCAAGGGATGGCATGGACATATTAATTAGAGTTGATATGGAGAACCCCCATTTGACTCTTAGAGGCTTTGTTAGCCTTTTCATCTGTTATTTTATTGAGCTAGCAAAGAATGTGGAAGCACTATATTACTTCAAATTTCCAACAAAGACAATGAATCCTAGAGATGACGGTTGAGAGAAGAATGTCTAAGAGAGAGGACCCTGAGATCATATATTTGATAAACAATATGGAATCTCTCGACACTTTAATTTTTTCAATCTTCAAGCTTGAGGCTATTATGAGACCTTGAAAAAGGTCGCAGGCTTTGGCCCTATTATTAGCCAAAATACTACTCCATTTATATGTTAAATCAATAGTTCCCTTGTGACCAAGAATTTCCCCTCCTGCACCTACCTCCTCAATTAATCATAAATTTGCTACAAATCATTTTCGTTATTTATTCAATATTACTTAATAGTTTAAATAATTGGTACATAGAGTTTGAGCACATCTTCTTAGTAAAAGACTCTTTTCATATGTTATCCTTGCTATGCAGAGTGAGGCCGACATTATTTAAATATACAAATTTAATAAATCAAATATCATAACATTTCTCACTCTTATTGTACTTCTTAGAACTAAATATTTTAAACTTATTATTTGCTTATTTAAACTCCAATTAAGAATAATTTTCATTATGTTTTTTAGTTCATAATTAAAAATACATTTAACATGATTCATTACACAATATTTATATAAGTTCCTTACCCATGTGATTTTATTTTCTCCTTACAGAAGTTTGCTTATTTTTCATCCACTAAATATCAAAGCATACGTTAGGGTAAAGTACAATATTATAAAGATTTTCCTATGGGCAACTATTTCATTATATATGAAAATGTGAACATCCAAATGTTTGTTGTGCTTTTTAAATATTCCTTTTGTTTTTACCTATCCAGTTGTTCCCTTTTGTTTTTACTCATAAGAAGACAAAGAACAATAATATGAGTATTATAATATGATTATCATACTGTATTTTTTTCTAACATGCAATTATTGCATCCCATTTGAGGATTTTAAAAAGTTGCCCCCAATATTTGTTGGGAGGTTATCGAGCACCTTTTTATTTTTAACCTTGAACATAAAATCATCATTTGATTTAAAACTGTTTAAATAGATTGATAATTAAAGAAGGGAGGTGTTGATTTTTTGGTACGTTTACATCTAATGTTGACCTAATTTTTTTTTATTTAAACTTTGATTGTTGATCTAATTTTTTTTTATTTAAACTTTGATTTTATACAGTGGTCTTGAAGTGCAAATATTTTATAAAGCAAGTAATTAAAGAAAGAGAGATTAATTTTTTGAGCGAAATTTTTTTCAAAATATATTTACATTTTTAAATATTTGACATTATTAATATTTGAGAGAATCATAGCAAGATATATTTATATTAGTTTAGATTCATCTAATTTTGAGTTTATCAAGTTATAAGGAATTAATTCTCTTTTCACTTGAAAGAGGTTTTCATATCAAGAGATTTGATCTTTACTCGCACTTAGTAGATCAAGAGTTAAGATGGATCTAAGTTGGCTTAATTATAATTTTTTAAATTTAATTTAATTTTTATATTTCTTTTATGTAATTTTAATGAGTCAAAATATTTTAATTAATAATTATGATGATGATGATTAACGTCCACTAAAACCAATGTGATCTATTGGACTTGAAGAAAGTAAGAGATTAATTGTGACACTTAAATTTTTATTTCTATGATTAAAAAGGAGGGAAAGAAGCGCTCCAAGGCCATTATAGTTTGCAAATGTTTGGAAATGAGAACGGATGTGAGTAAGAATCGAACAATCTAAGGGAAAGTGTTTTTTCATCATCAACCCTCTTAGTATCAGAAAGGTGACAAATTCTTTCGTCCCAAGATGTTTTAAGAATAGACCAACACTGCAAGGTTTCACTTCGAAGCTCACGAGAATTAGTTCTTATCTTTGCAATGTTCATTTTCTTCTTAGTACTAGCCAAAAAAAAAAAAAAAAAAAAAAAAAAAAGAGGAAAATTGGTTAGCAAGGGTGGGGTTGATCACCTCCTTATAATACCTTAACCTCATTTTTCCCTCTAATTCCTTATCATCCCACAATTTATCCTGAAATTTGGAGGCAATAATATTATGCTAGATATTAGACTTTTGTGATCCATATTGATAATGAGATTGTCTTTCGAATTAATCATATCATGAAGATTTGGTTGACATATCGAACCATCTAATGTGGTTCATCCTTAGGACAAAGGTGAAAAAATAAATCTTTCCAAATGTTTAAATAACAGAGATGCATTCAAGTCTAGAGTTAGCCGTTATGAATTAGTTGTTAAGAATTAGTTGCTAGGAATTAGCATAAAAGATGATTCTATTATTTATTTATTTATTATTTATTATTTTCATTTTTTATAGATATTAAATTAATATCAAATCAAATTACAAATAGAATAAAATTAATATTTAATGAAGGATAGAGAATTGTTTTGTTAGGAAATAACCATTAGGAATTAGTTTTCTAGAAGAATATTAAATTAATATATTAATTTTTTAATGTCATTTTCACTTTTCAATTAAATTTAATTAAATAATATTTAATACTATAAAGGTTTTTTTTTTAATAAATTATAATAATGTTATTAAATATTCAACTATCAGAGAATAATTAAAAAAGCTAAAAAGGATTAAAATAAAAATGGAAAGAGAGTAATGGAGCAAGTATGGTTTGGAGGTCGAGTGAGCAGGTAGGGTTTCGAAGGGCCTCCACGGTTGTGCCATGACACCCCTGCCCGAGTATCAACAAACGAAGGACATAAAAACTAACCTGCGGCGCTCTGTTGAGGGAATAATGATTAGAATGGCACGGGGGGGGAGATATCTCCTTTTATAGGAACATTGCAGCAGGCGAATCAAGCCAACATGGAGCAAACGATGGAAGTGGCAGAAGAGGGAAAGGAATACCAGTCTTGGGAGACAAATGGAAAGCGGGTTTGGGAGGAAAATGCATGTCAAGCGCTGCCAAAAAACCCAGATTTGTTATCCCAAACAACAAATTAGAGGAATATTGAAAGTACATGAAGGACCATGCCCTAATCTGCAAGTTCATAGGAGCATGGCCAACAGAGAAAGAGTTGATTAAATGGATCTAGCAACGATGGGATTTGAAAGGCCACATCGATCTCAATCTTGGGGCAAAGGGATTCTCCACGGTGATCTTCTCAAATCTCGAAGATAAAAAGAGGGTGTTCGAAGACGGGTCATATTTCTTCAATAATTCAGGATTTTTCATTAGACATTGGGAAGAATGCTACAACCCAGATCAGGAAAAAATCCTGGTTGCCCCAATCTGGGTCCGGCTATTCGACTTACCAATGGAATTATAGGATCTTGAGATCTTAGATGGTACCGGGAACTCTATTGGTACCTTTCTTAAAGTAGCAGACTCGACAAGAAAGGGAAAATACATTTCCTATGCTCGGATCTACGTCTATATGAACGTCATGCAACCACTCCCGAACTATATAGAACTGGAATATCATGACGAGATATGGTCGCGACCTCTAGACTATGAGCACATACCTTTTAGGTGTCATCGATGCGATGAATATGGCCACTTGTTCTGGGCATGTCCCCTTAACCAGAAGGAGAATGTCGCCCCAGAAAAAAGGAATGGGGAACCAATGGCAAAGGAAGATGGTGAAGGGGTCCAGGAGTTGCAATGGAGAAAAAGGACCCAGAGGTAGGTAGGGAACCAGAAAGCAAACCAAACTGAGAAAAATCACAAACCCCAAAACTACTTTTTAGTGCTACAAGACGATGACATGGGTGAGCATATGTTGGTTAGCACCATAGAAATGGAAGAACCAAAAGATAAAGAACCGGTGGGAAACAAAATGAAGAAGCTGGAGTTAGAAGTAGATCAGGGAATGGCGTACAATATGAAAATGGTGGAACAAACCCTAATGGAGATTGATAATCAAAAATAGGACCTAAGTGTCGAAGAGTAAGTCATGAAGCGACTTCTACAAGAATGGAGACATCTGGATGAAAGGTTCATCCCGAAAGATCATAAACAACTTTATAAGGATACCTTCCAACAATATAGAGACAAACAGGGATCAACAATAATAAGCCAAACAACACATTTAGGGTCCCAAGCCAGCCAAGGGCAAGAGGTGGGAACACAAGGAAAAGGGGGGGAAAAAGAGGAAGGATAACAATGAATGAATCCATCTAAATGGTTAGGGAGTCTCTGGTGATTTCAGGAAGAGTAGTCCCATTGTCAAAAGTTTTTCATCAAGCCCTCAAATTATTCAAATGATTATTACAACCTGGAACATTAGAGGCCTCAATAGTAGAGGCAAGCAGAGATACCTTATGGAGATATTGAAAAAAGATAAGTCGAGTATTATGATAGTACAAGAAACTAAAATAAGTGAAAAAATTTGAGAGAAATTTTGGAGAAATTTAAGCATGAGTATCAAGTCATGGCTCAGTGCAGGGGGTTGGCGATTCTATGGAACCCGAAGGAAGTCTGGTTCGAAGACTAGGTTAGCTTACCAAGAATTCTCATAGGTAAATTTCGGAATATAGGATCCAATGAATCGGTCTTATTTACAAGGGTATATGGCTCGCATATCCCTAGTGAAAGAGGAGACTTCCTACAAAATTTGGAAAACATGAGGAACATTTACTCAAAGGAATTATGGATAGTGGGAGGGGACTTTAACATGATTGCAACCCTAGTGGAAAAAGGGGAGGAGTGAGAAGGGTGGATGCAGATATAGAAACATTCAGCGAAACCATGACAAATTTACGCCTAGTGGATATGCCCACAACCAATGGTTCCTAACCATGCAGATTGGATAGGTTCCTAACCTCAAAGCAGCTTATAAGCCAAGATGTTTTCACAGAAGCCTCGATCCTCCCATGCATGGGGTCGGACCACTGGCAAGTAAGACAGAGTTGGACCTAAAAGCAAGACCCAAGAACCGCCCATTCGGGTTTGAATCCTTCTGGCTCAGAGACCCAGGCCTCCTTAAAAGAATAGAGGAATGGTGGACGTGAAGTGATTAGCAGGGCAGAAATAGTATGCGTACCTTTCAATTAAAGCTCAAAGAGCTAAAGAAGAAGCTCAGGAAGTGGAACAAAGAATAATTTGGTCACATTATCAAGGACCAAAAAAACATTAAAAAACGAATGGCAGAAGTCCAACAACAAATCATCCAAGAGGGGAGGTCTAATGAACTGATCCAAGAAGAAGGATTGTTGATAAACAAGATAGAGGAAAGAAGAAAGCAAGAAGAGATCCTATAGAAGCAAAAATCTAGGGTCTAGTGGTTGCAGGAAGGAGAAAGAAATACAAGATTCTTCCACAAAGCCATGGTGCATTATCAGTAGCAAAATAGAATATACTCCTTAAAGGGTGAGGAAGGACAACAAAAAGTCCAACATGAAGAAATGGAAGAACTCCTGGTCAATCACTTCAAAGAACTTCTCTCGGAAGGCCCGGAGAACAAAACAGAAGCCATTCAAAGAATCATGCAGCACATACCCAACCTAGTAACTCGAGAACAAAACATGGCCCTAATGCGTGCTGCCACTCTAGAAGAAGTGGAAGAGATAGTTCAAGGAATGCAGAGGAACAAAGCCCCTGGACCTGATGGGTTCACTACAAAATGTTATCAAGCCACCTGGAATTTCGCGGGGAAGGAAATCCTAGAGGTGGTAGAGGAATCACGATGCAACCAAAAGGTATTTCCCAGTCTAAATTCTACTTTTATAGCCTTGAACCCTAAAACTGCGAAGTTTGAAGATCCCAGGGATTCCGGCCCATAGTCTTATGTAATGTCATTTACAAGATTATTGCTACACTTATTGTAAAACACTTGAAACCTCTCCTCCCCAACCTCATCTCACCCAAGAAAACAAGATTTGTTGAAGGTAGACAAATCCTGGATGGCTTCATTACGTCCCAGGAGGTAGTCCACTCTCTCAAGACCTAAAAGATCCCTGGTATGATGATAAAGTTAGATTTATCCAAGGCGTATGACAGACTCAACTGGGGGTACCTATCGAGTATCCTTAGATCCTATGGCTTTGCCGAAAGATCGATAAACTAGATCCTGGCCATGATATCCTTCCCATTAGTCTCTATCTTGTTGAATGGGACTCTTACCTCGACTTTCAACCCTATCTGAGGCCTTCGGCAAGGGGACCCTATATCACCCTTCTTGTTTATCATTGCAGCGGAAGGCCTTAGATGATTCATTAAACATCAAGTTCGTGAATCTCGATTGCAAGGCCTGAGGATATAGGGCAACGACCTACCCATCACTCGTCAAAAATTTGTTGACAACATTATGCAATTATGTCAAGTCTCCTTGAAAGAAGCCCGTCGCATCAGAGAAATCCTTAACACTTTTACGAAAGCCTCTGGAACTATGATAAACAATGAAAAATTGTGCATCTTTTTCTTAAACACCCAAGGGAATGTTAAGAACTATCTTGCTAGAATCCTCAAGTTTAGTATTGGAACTCTACCTTCTAAATACCTAGGCATGCCCCTTTCAGATACTCCTCTAAGAAATGTCTGCTGGAAGAAAATCCTCCAAAAACTACAAGGAAAGCTCAATTATTGGACTTTCAGATTCCTCAATTTATCTAGCCGATCATTTCTTCTCAAAGTTGCATTGCAGTTGATCCCCATATACCAACTCTCAGGCAAGACTGCCCCCAAAGGAGCATGCTCCAAAATGGTGGATATATTCAAAAAATTCTTATGGGGAGGAGCACAACAAATTAGGAAATGGGATTTGGTATCGTGGCAAGGGCTTACAAAGAAAAAATTGGATGGTGGGCTAAGACTAAGAGATCCCTACATACTGAACCAAACAATGGGAGCAAAACTTTGGTGGAGATGGATGGGCGGGGGAGTTGATCTATGGAAGAAAATCTAGACGAGTAAATATGATATGCCAGAGAGAATGGAGGATATCCTGAGATATCAAGATCCCCCAAAAGGATCAGCGGTGTGGAATTTATTAGCGCGTAACAGGGACCTCATTAACCAGCATGCCTTCTGGGAGATTCGTAACAGAAAAATAACAAGATTCTAGACTGACTCATGGCAACAAAGAGGAAAAATGATAGAGAGATAGGAGCTCAAGGACATATATCAATATATGAGAGACATGAATAAGCATGTGCTGGAACAATTATGGAAAGAAGACCAAGGAATGGAAATTTGGGGGAGGTGGAAGACTAAGGAAGATAATCAAGCAATAGAAACAGAACAATGGAACGATTTCAACAAAGAATTGAGGACAAGATAGCTAACGATCTGACAGGACCTTGATATCTTGAGATGGGGACATACCACTAAAGGTACCTTCACTATAAATGAAGCCTATGACATCCAAGTAAGACAAGGCCATGATAGGCAAGACATAATATGGAGAAAAAAATATGGAAGGGAGGATGGTGGCCCAAGGTAACCCATTTCCTCTAGATGGTCTGCCAAGGGTGTATCTTGACTTGGGATCAATTACAGAAAAGAGGATTCCATGGCCCTTCCTTCTGCTGGATATGCCATCAACATAGAGAAGACATAGAGCATATCCTCAACACATGCTTGTTCGCATTGCAAAAGTGGAGGGAAATGCAAGGAGTTTTTTATAGAATGGACCAAGACCATAACAACATAAAAGGAACAATTCTTCTATGGAAAAACCACATCTACTCCAACCCAATAGTAAACTGAGCTTGGGGTCTAGCCCTTGGATTCAACCTCTGGGAAATTTGAAAGGAATGAAACCATAGAATCTTTAAGAATAAAACAAATTCTTAGGAGAAAGTTTGGGAAGGTGTAGTCCATAATATCAGGGAACAATCCTAGCTAAGTCATGGCACCAAGAAGACTGGAACCCCCCCCAAGAAGTTTGTATTCTACGGAAACTCAATCTACCCCAAGGAATGATTGCTACCTTGGCGTGGAAAACAAACAAGGCAGGTCTGACATCCTGATCCCCTTTTACTCCAGAAGAAGAAGGTTGTATGAAACTAAATTTCGACAAGGCGTCCAAAGGGAACCAAGGAGAAGCATGGCTAGGGGGCATCGTCTGGGACCCCCAAGCTAATACTAGGTTCATCTATGCCAAAAGTCGCGTGATAGAAAGTAACAATGAGGCAGAGTTTGTTGCAGTACGACAAGGTCTCCTAATTGTTGTTGGACTGGGGTAGCGAAACTTAGAAGTGGAAGGGGATTCAAGCCTGGTCATAAATACAGTGACAAAACTAAACAATGGCACTAAGTGAGATAAGATAAGCCAGAGTTGGAGGACAACAAGACTCATCTAAGAGATAGGGGAGACCATTCCCAAATTTGATTACATCTAGGTCAGACACGTCAAGAGGGAAGGAAACAAAGGGGTTGATTTCCTGGCTAACTGGGGGTGCAATCATCAATAGGAAAGGTTAGAAAAATAGTGGCCAATCCAACACTAGGATGTAAACTTCAACCCTCTAGAGATAATCCTAAACCAGGACTACAGACAGGATCGAGAAAGCAGAATCCAAGCAACTTAGGATCCCGATCGGGATGCGGGTCGACAACTGGGATCACAAGGGTGTAGTAATGAAGGGTACTTGGGCACTTAATACCATTGTCCCCCACATAATCAAGTCAGGGGGTGTGATGACCCTTGGCATGATTGCATGTTGGGGAGGTGGGCAAGGTGGCGGACTGGAGGCAAGGTAAGGTACAACGGACAAAGAGGAATTTCGACATGTAGTGTCAACGCAATAGATTGTGGAGAAGGGTGGTGGCTCAGAGTTGGTGGTGACCATCGGAACACAAAGAACTAGGTCCATCATCAAACAACTGCGGACTTCGGGTATGTTGTTTGGCTCCCCCTCAAACTTGTAATTATGGTCTTGCTAGGGTTTAGCTAGGATGTAAGGGGTTTTGTCTGGGGGATGGGAAATTGTTGGTGGCAATGGGGCAGGTAACTGCTTGCCATGGCCTGGTTCTGTGTCTTTACCTTATGTCAAATGGGTGATACCCATGACAATTGGTGGGACAATTGCATATTGTTATGATGGGAAGCTTCGTGCTCTTGCAAAAAGGGGGAATCTTGTCTATCGCAAGGTAATGCAACAGGGGCAATGACGCATTGATGGGGGCAGGGGAAGCAGCTGGTAGGCGGCCTATGATGTAGTCATACGTGAAAATCGCATAGTAAGCACTGGCTACCAAGAACCCATGCCAGAGTGAGGGTAAAACCAAACATTGTGGGTGGAGACACAGTTAGGGGGAACCAAGAGGCAAGAACTCTAAGGTTGAGGCAAAGGGGGAAAGGCACCTGATTCATAGCTGGCATGTAACAGAATGCAAAGGGGGACTGCGAGCTTGGCATGGGCATGGGAGGGTAGACCTGCATACGACTGAGCAAAATGGAGAGGGGGAAAGGGCACTTCAAGGGGTTGGGGCCAGGGCCTTTCCCATTGGGTGTTGCGGGCTTCGACCCACCCCAACATGATTGTGGAGAGAACTGGCAGAGAAGAGAAGCATGGAAAGAAATACCCTGCTTCAAGAAATAAGGAATGGGTGAGGTGGTGTATAATTTCAATTTTGTGTTTAAAACTAACTTATTGCGGATGTCATTAGTGCTCAAGACAACAGATGATGAATCGTGCTGCATGAGGCCATGGGCGTGGTAAGAGAGGCCCGACATTTAGGAAAGATAAGGGGTTGAGCACATCGGAGCCACGCAAGGGTAAAAAATCAGTAGAACACATCATAACAAAGATGGAGGGGACAGATGTGGGCATCTGGGAGCTGCTAGAAGAATGGGAAGAGGAAGTGAAACAAGGCAGTGAGACAGAGGAGGAGATGGGCAACTGGAGGAACTTAGTCCGGATCTAGGAAACACCCGTGGAAGAATCACTCAGTTCTAGCAAACTCTGTACTTGTATTGGCTAATGAAGAGTTTATTAGGAAAGGCTATGGAACAGATCCCAGTGGGGATGGCAGTGACACTACGAGGATTGTCGAACTACAAGAAGGATATGGAGAAAATCCTATTTCAACTACATAAGCAGGATATTCGGCTGGACAGAATTGACTACCATATTCCTTGCATCCTGGAGCTGTATGGTATGCCTGGAGCATCCACCCAGGACTCGACACCTGTTGCATCTGTCTTAGAGGAAAAGAAGGACTAGAACAACACCCATGCATAATTTTGTCTTATGCGGATAACTTTTAATTTCTATGTTGCAATTATTAGTTTATGTAGTTATGTAGTGTTTGGGCATGAAGCAAAGACATATCTAGCATGGCTGGAAAGACTAAGACAATATTGTTTTTGGATGGCTTATACTACGAACCAGTGGCCAACAGACTTGGTTTTCCTTCGGGGAAAGTTGAGGCCACTCGGTTTATCTATGTGGTGTAAACTTGTTTATATTTAATAGAAAATGGAATGGTCCTACCAAGCTTAACAAAAAAAAAAGAATAAATAAAATAAAATAAATTGAATAAATTAAGATATAATGAAATAAATATAGGAAAACAAATATAAAAGGCAATCAAGAGGAGAGGACTGGAATCCAACTCCTGCTTAATTTCCAACCATCATCCCTGTTGAGATTGGTTGCATGCTTCTCGATCTCAGTAGCTTCTCTTAGCTTCCTATGATGGAAGTGATAAACCCTTGCGATGACACGGGAATCCTCAATGCATACCTCGTGCTTAGATTTCACCGCATGTTTGGCTAAAGCAGAGGAATGAAAACGATTTTGCCTAATGTCTGTTGCATTTTCATGGATTATTTGGTTAATGGCAGGCAAGTTTCACCAATGCAAGGAATCCCATAAGAACAAGGAATAGAGTAGACCACTTTCATGTCTTTAGGGTTGACTGGGTCTTTAACAGATCTAAGAGAGTTTCTAATGGTATTAAGGGGCTTGAAGATAGCATAAACTCAATTCTTCTTTCTTCTTTTATCCCCTAATGGTTGAGCCAAGACTGGGCATCCTTATGCCATCACACTTGAGACAGGGGTGGGGGTTTTGGCTAGAGTTGGAAGAAATTTTGGGAAAATTCTTGGCTTCCATGTTGTAAAGCTTCTTCTTATACAAAAAATACCTAAACATAGGCATGATTTTGTGAGGGGAAGGATAGCTTCAAACAAGAGGATAAGATAGGGAGGATTTCCTTTAATCTTGAAGTTGTAGGTTATAAATTGATTATGAATCATCTCGATCTTCCTTGAAGACTCGCTACATATACTACTACCCCAAACCTAACATCCATATAAAATACCGGGAGTGACGAGGGTCTCAAAGAGAAACCTTTTTTTAACTCCAAATCAGATATCAACTGACTTGCAACTGTTTTCAAGCTCATAAAAAGCTTTCCAGCCTCCAAAAATCCTTTTCTCAATACTATAATTCCATTTGAGTTGATGATGAATGTCAATACATAAATATTTGTATGAAGAAAGCCACTCCAAGTAATTGTTATCATAGATGAAATCACCATGGTTGATCTTTTTGGATTTAATTATCATGACTTTAGTCTTTTTGGTATTAATCGTCATACCCATCTTGGAGCAGTAATCATGGAGGATCTTAAGCTGCTTGTCAAGATCATTGTAGCTTCTGGCTAGAAGAACAATATCATCAGCATAAAGGAGAAGAGTAATGACACATACCAACGAGCTCGGGGTCATTGCATCTTGTAGTTTCCAAACACTCTTCTAGCTTGTCGATGTGAATGCCAAAAAGGGTATGGGATAGGGGACACCCTTGCTTAACCCTGATACTACGTTTATTTTATTTAGACCACCCCTCATTGGTCTTAATCTTGGTAGCAACATTCTCTTAAATTCAAATCACAACAATCCTCAGCTTAGGAGGAACCATTATCTCTTCAAGCCTTTTCAATATCTTATCTTGAGGAAATATATTGAAAGCTTTTCTAAAGTCAACAAAACAACATAAAATATCAATTTTACTATTGCGACACTCCTAGGTAATGATCCTAAGAGTTACAAGAAGATTGATAGTTGGGTGATGTCTCTAAAGACCAACTTGCCCTTTAGCTCTTTTACCAGGGCTTTCAAGCTAGAGGCTAATCTTCTTTTCCAAAATCAGCCAATACAACCTGGCTAAAATGTGGCCAATCGTAATGGTACTATAATTAGAGGGAACATTTTTGTCCCCACTTTTAAAGATAGGCACAGTAAGGCATTTCATCCAAAGCTTAGTGAAGTCGTGTTTTACTGCCAAATTGAGAAGTTTGAGAATAAAACTTACTATTTTGAATATTTCAGCTTGGTATCCTTCACTATCCCTAGTTTTCCCATTAGCGAGCTTCTTAATCACGAACTCTACATATTCCAAAGAAAAGATATCCTCCTTTGTAGGAGTGTTTAAAATGATGGCTATGGTGTCTGGGGAGTCATAAAGCTTCTTAAGATAGATATTGTAACAGACTCGAGTTGATTTTCCATACATTATAAGGGAAAAATAAGACCAAGGTCATGGAACACGTATTCCAAGCTGAAAGGAGAGAAAAAAATTAAAGTGGGTACCAGTTGTGGTTAAATAATAGAGATGGAAATTGGCATTGGCAAAAGGAAAATGACAATAAATGGCAATTAATACAAGAAATAAAGGAAAATAAGAGAAAAAGAAGATGAAGAGACAAGAATATGCATTCAAGGGAAATTAGAGAGAAAATAAAGGAAAATGAAAGAAAAGAGGAAAGGAAAAGGAAGAGACACCAAACATCGATGATAAAAGGCATTTGAGAAACAATTGACAACTTTTGGCTAAGCTTTGGAAAACTTTAGTATTGGAAGGAATCGAGCTCCAAGAGGAGAGAGGAAGAGCACTTCAACACAAGTAAGCAAGCAAGCAAAGGAAAGCAATGGAGCGCAAGGATAAGATAAGAACAACAACTACAACATGAATATTTTGCAGTTAACAAGTTGCATGTGCGATTTCCTTGTTGGGTTTTGAATGCATGGTGCATGCATTTGGTTTACGTGATTAGTTTGTTGTCATTGGCATGGATTTTGCGTGGATTGACAGTGGTTAAAACCTTTCCTTTTTATTTCCTGGATAGCCATGATGTGATGGGATACATTCTTAGTTGAGCTTTGGATTACTGAAAGATTTTGGATCCGCATGAGGTGGTCTCAGAAAAATCCCAAGGGTTGGGGGTGGAGATGGTTTTCTTCAAGAAGCCCTTGATAGGTGGGTGGAGACAGGAAAATTCCTCTAAGTATGGTGAAGAAATTCTAAGGCATCCAATCCTTTGTTGGTTTAGTGATTTCTAGACCGATTTAGGTGAAATAACTATGGTTTAGGGTTGAGGTGGTTTAGCCTTTGGATGCCCTAGTTGGTTTTGTTTTGGTTTATCCCATGATATCCCACATTCATGCTTGGAATATGGCATGGGGGATATTGGATGAAACAGAGATTTGGCTCAGCCCAATCTATAGTCGGGTGGTATGTGGAAGTCCCTGACTTGGTTGACTTTATGCATATGTTATTATATGTTATTTCTTATTGAGGTCAATGAGCACATGTATTGCTTATTGTGTTAGTTTTATGATTGGTTTGTCATGGTTTCATTCCAGTTAAATGTTGGTTATAGACATGGTTAGATGATGTCCTCTTGTTATGGATCTTGTTCATGAATTGATAAGTTAATGAATGGTTATATGAATGTATGAGCTAAAATGTGTTGTTGCAAGTAGCTTGAGAGGGCAGTGAGCCTTCTTGATGATTCTTTGGTAAAACTAATGAGACACTAATCATATATGCATTCATAACATGTAGCTATTATGCTTAACATATGTTTGTCTATATGTTTATCATGTGTTTGGCATGTATCGGCAAGTTCTAAGCCTAAGTGTAGGTTATGCATACTTCTGATTAACTTAGAATTGATTTTGGGTGGTGGCATGCACACTAGCCCTAAAATTCAAGCACTGAATTTGCGATCATAGGCACAGAACTGAGTATTTTCAGTTGTAGTCACACGAAGGATGGCTTGTGTGTGCAACTGGCACCATCTAGCCACACAGATCACTTCAGATGTGTGCAACTAGGTTGTAAAGCTTGGTAAAAATAGAGTTTAAGTTTAGGGAAAGATCATCAATGGATGTTTTCTGACATCTGGGTGACCAAGTGTACCTGGGAGGTTGTAGTAAGTTTATGAATGGTAGACCCCACTTCGATAACTAGAACTTGGTTGTTGGATTTGCACAGTAACTCTCGGCTCATGTTTACCTTGGAGAGCTTGTAAGAGCAGGTAAATGTGGGGTGGGATGTTATAGGGTGGTATCATAGCAATTATGTTCCCTATAAACCTTTCTCTAGTGCCGTTTTTATAGAGTGGTATCAAAGCAAGGTTTATAGTATTGGACCTCAGGGTAAACACAGATGGTTGTGATTATCATGCATGCAATTATTGTTTCAATTTTCTATTGTCATCTCGATTTATGCATGATGTTGATATGTTGTTGTTATTATTATATATTGTTCTAATATGGACTGACTTGTTAAAATGTAATAGCCTCCCCTAAGATACATTGAGGTATGATTTTGATTATGTCTTCTATTTGGTTTTTCTAACATGGTATGGTTGTAGGAAATATAAGGCCAAAAGATGAAGAGAATAATGGTGGACTATAGTTCACATGACTCCCTGTACAGGCTCAAATTGAAATGAGTGGAATGGGAGAAGACAGTTGAGCAGCAAGGAGAGAAATATTCTCCTATTCTCCTAACCTAACAAATACATTGAGGAGTCTGAGGCAGAGATTAGAAATTGTAAAGCAAATAATAATAGGTTGATTGAGGCACATGAAAAACTTGCAAAGGCTCAAGAAAAGAAAGTTGAATTCAATGTAGTGATTCTTAAAATCCTTTCAGAATACAAAACCACAGATAGTTGGGGATCGATCATGGAGACAGGCAAGAGGAGAAGATTGATGGGGCAGATGGAGCAGTGCTTAGAGAAGGTATAGGATGGACAGTTATGATACAGTGAAGAGTGGTAGACTCATGGATAAACTTGATAAGAGGACTGGTACGTGTGGATTTCATAATAGCTCTTCTTCCAAGAGAATTCATCGCCTTCACCACTAGCATCATAGGAGGAGTGAGTATGTAACAGCCTTGGTGGAAATTCCATGTGATATAAGTTAACAAAGGAAAAATAAGACCATGGTTAAGGCACACTTATTCCAAGCTTAATCTTGGGCAAATATATCCTAGTGGGCATCACTGGATGTCTGTTTTAGCTAAGCAAAATTGGCAAAGGCATTAAAGGCGCAAAAAGGCATTTTCATAGATTTATTTATGAAAATAAAGGAAATTAGGAGAAAAGTAAGGTAAAAGCTCATAGGTTGCATGTGAGGAGGAAAAGGAAGGAAAATAATGGAAAATGAAGAAATTAGGGCCATCATTCATAAAAATCCTTCTGAGGATCAGTTGGTAACCTTTTGCTAGTTCAATTTTGGAGCTCTCTCTCTCTCTCTCTCTCTCTCTCTCTCTCAGTCACTTAGAGTTTTCTTGGAGTACTTTAGATTTGGATCAAGTAAGGAAAAGAAATCAAAGGGAAATGAAGGAAAGAAAGGATCAAGGTGTTAGCGCTTGGAATTCACCTAGGCTGAGATAAACAAACTCTCAAGGCTACATCAAACCATTTCACCTCGTAGCTAGCCCTACGAGGTATGAGAAGGCTCTCTCGGGTCAAAACTCGATGGATTTTGTTAATAGGATGAGTTGACCAATTAGGAACAAGGATTTTAGGCTAGTAAACTGATATGGGGGATTGGTTTAGAGTTTTTGGATTTTTTTGGTGGCAATTGGAGGGAGTGCAATTCAGGGTGCGGGGATTGAGCTCAGTTTTTTGCAGGTGATTCTTTGGGGCAAGGTAGGAATCTATGCTGATGCCTTTAGTCTGAAAAAAAAATGATCAAGGAAGAAAGGAGAAAAGCTAAAGAGGGCAAACAATGGATTTGAATCCTCTCTAGACGGTGGAAAACATAAAATTTA
>APFE031522003.1:45744-108406 GCA_000404065.3 Pinus taeda | reverse complement strand
ACCAAATTTTGCTTGAAGACTCACTGAAATGACAAAATTTGACCTTGACACTTCAAAATCACTTTGTAAGAGCATATTTGATCACTGGAGGAAGGCTAAAAAGACTGACACTAACACAAGGAAGGAAAAGCAGGATCAAGCAACTTCGGCAGGAATACTTATAGGTAATATTTGGCATGTGTGATTTCCTAGTTGGTTTGGACATGCATGGCTTTGCATGTTGGTATATGGTTCTCTTGTTTTCAGTGGCATGGTTTTGTCAGGTTATCACAGTGGTTTTTAACCTAGTCTTGCCTTTTTCCGGATGCTATGGTATATTGGGATGTTTATCTCAGTTTTGAGCTTTAGTTTACCAAATGCATTTTGGAATTTGAGGTGGAGGTGGTCTCAAGTTTCATTCTCAAAGACCTAGGAATCCCTTGACCGATTTTGGCGAGATACACAATAAAGCCTCAGGGAGAAGTCTCAATTTAGGAGCTAATGATCCAGGTTTGGATTGCGGTAAAGCCTAAGACTGACCTTGGTTTAGGGCCTAGTGATCTAGGATTGGATTGCAGTAAAGCCTGAGAGACAGAGAAACGAAAAATATAGTGATGGATTCGGATGGCATCCCAAGGTCGGTTCAATTATGATCGGAGCACCAGTTTTGCTGTGATCATGGGTGGTGGTGGTTTAACCTCTGGATTCCTTGGTTTGTTTTTGTATTGGTTGTTCTATGAGATCCCACATTCATGCTTGGAATATGGCACGGGGGTGACTAGCTGAAAGAGATATTTGGTTCAGCCATGTCTATGGTCAGGTGGTACCTGGAAGTCCCGAACTTGGTCAGATTTGCCTATGACTAATAAAATCTAAGTTCTCTTACTTTTGCACTGGTTTATATGTGGATTTAATGGTTGTCATATCTCTTATATTTATATGGTTTTATGTTGGTTATAAGCATGGTTATATGACTGGTTCTTGTCATGGTTATTTCATGTATTTACTTGTAATTGTTAAATGGATGGATGTAAGACCTAATTCATGTTATAACACTTCAATGGAGAAGGAGGTGATCATTTGGGTTATGTTTCATAAGTTGTTTCAATCATTTATGCTTTGTTTTGTATCCTAAACATATAGGTTGCATTGATGCCAAGTGTTTGACAAAATGTCAATCCTGGTTAGGGATGCTCAGGCTTAGTCCTAAGGTCCTTTTTTTTTTTCAACATGTCTTTGATGGATTCTGGAGGTTATAACAAGTTCTGGACAGAGGACGGGATTCTGGGCTAGAAAAGTGGCTCAAATCTTGGGGACGCTGGCACGGGTCTGTTGAAAAGAGTCCAGGGATGTTGGCACCTAGATCTGTGAGAGAGACTTTGGCTTCTGGTCACTACCTTTCCTATAGCATGAGAGTGACCAAGGGTTAAAAGTCTAAATCATCAGTGGGACTCAGGGGCGAGATGTCTAAGCGGTTGACATGTCTCTTGAGGGTGTTGTCGCTAATGTGGACGGGTTTGTTTGATGTGTTTTGTTGGTTCCACTCCCTTAAGGTCACCAAGGAAGTTGAATCCATTATAGTAGCCTCTCTCATCGCATGTTTACTGTGATTGGATGGTTTCTTGGGTGGACCTAGGAGGAGGGGGTGTTATAGAGTATTTTTCAAAGGAATTCAAGAAAGCTAAGCCTCCTACTTCTTATGGGGAAATGAATAAATTAGAAGATGCAAAAGCATGGTTGCTTGGGATGAGGAAATTTTTCAGATTGCATGATTACTCAGAGCACATGAAAGCTAAGATATCCACCTTCAGTCTCATGGGAAAGGCATATATATAGTGGGAAGATATTAAGAATGTCAAAGGTATCAAATAAGAGAAGTTGACTTGGGGTGAGTTTGAAATATTCTTCAGGAAGAAGTACCTATCTAAGAGATATTATGACGGAAAGGCAAAGAAGTTTTATGAACTCAGTATGGGTTCCATGAGAGGTGAAGAGTACACAACCATATTTTTAGAGTTGTTGAGGTATGTGCCATATCTCAAGGATGAGAAAGAAAATATCCAAAGGTTCATCAGTGGATTGCCTTTGTAATTCAAATACTAGATTGAGTTTGATGAGTGTCTATCATTAGAGGAAGCTATAAAAAAAGTTAAAGCATTGTTATGAGCAGTCAAAGCACAAGCATGAGTTTAAGCGGGACTGGAAAGATAATGAGAAGACTAAAGGAAAATGGCCCAAGGATGGAGGAAGGTCTCAAGATGTAGGTGAGAAAGAAAATGTAGCCCCTCGTAAGAAGTTTAATTCAACAAAGAAAGGACATGGGTCTCAGCCTGGAGAGCAATAGAATAAAGGAAATGACAAGGAATCGTTGAAGTGTTGGATTTATGGTAAAGAACATCATAAGAAGGATTGTCCATTGTACCATGGTGGCAGGCCATAGATCTATAGTGCTTAGGAGGTGCAGGTAGTTGCGGATGTTGGTCAGAGCATTCCCTGGATCTATGCAACACTTAATAATAGGCATGCAAACCATCAGGAATCTATTATTGAGATGGAAGGTAAGTTTTGTGATCAAGCTGTTTCCATTTCCATTGAGCTGGAACTAATTGTAGCTATGTTATTCTTGACCTGGTGGATCAATGTCGTTTGAATAAAGAAGTGCATGCAGGATCTTAGTTGGTGTAGTTAGCTATAGGGACCAAGAGAAGAGCTCACCAATGGGTGAGATCTTGTGCATCTGAGCTTAATCGCATGCCTATAACAACACACCTAAATGTGCTTCCTTTGGGTGCATATAGCATGCTTTTGGGCATGGATTGGTTGTTTACTCCCAGGACCAAGGTAGATTGTTATGACAATGCAATTGAATGCATGTATGATGATAGAGAAAATAGAATCTTCTAGGGAAAGAAGAATCTTACATCAGTGAGAATGGTCATAACTATGCAATCTAAGGGTAGCTGCAGGAAAGAGTGTGTATTGTTTGTAGTTCATGTTTCCAGTGATAAAGAGAAGGATGATGAGGATGATGAAGTCTTGAGGAAGTATCCTGCCTTGCAACAGTTTTGGGATGTGTTTCCTACAGAGATTTCAGAGTTTCCCCCTCATAGAGAGGTAGATTTCTCTATTGAGTTGGTACTAGGAGAAACACTAACATTTATGACACCTTACAAGATGAGCACTCCGGAGTTGATGCAATTGAAGTTATAGCTTAAGATATGTTTGATAAGGGATACACAAGGTCAGGTGTGTCTCCTTGGGGTGCACCAATGTTGTTTGTAAAGAAGGATGGTACTCTCATATTGTGCATTGATTACAGGGAGTTGTAAAAGGTGAATATCGAGAATAGGTACCCATTGCCTCAAATTGATGATTTGTTAAATTAGATGAAGGGAGGCAACAATATTTTTGAAGAATGATTTGCAATTAGGATATCATCAAGTGCACATCAAAGAAGACATCTATAAGAATGCATTTCATACAAGGTATGGGCACTATGAGTTTGTGGTGGTTCCTTTTGGTGTACCAATGCTCTAGCTACCTTCATGCGTTTGATGAACAATGTGTTGCACCCTTATCTCGATAAGTTTGTGATAGTGTTTCTTGATGATATATTGGTCTACTCAAAGAATGAGAAGGAGCATGCAAAACACTTGACAACAGTGTTGAGATTGTTGAGAGAGCATAAGTTGTATGCCAAGCTTAGCGAGTGTAGTTTATATCAATCACAAATTCATTACATGGTACATGTTGTTTCCAAGAAAGGGATAACAGTGGATTTAGAAAAGATTAAGGCTATTATGGAGTCGCCATCTATGAAGAATGTGGATGAGGTCACATCATTCATGGGACTAGTAGGTTATTATAGGAGCTTAATCAGGAACTTCTCCAAGATTGACTATCCTATCACATCTTTGTAGAGAAAAGGAAAGAAGTTTGAATGGACTACTAAGTGTGTAGCTAGCTCTGATCAGCTGAATCATTTGCTTACTAATGCTCTAGTTTTAAATATTGAAAATCCTAATAAGGAGTTTGTGGCTTATATAAATGCACGTAAGGAAGAACTTGGTGGAGTCTTGATGCAGGAAGGACAAGTGGTTTGCTATGAATCAAGGAAGTTGAATGAGCATGAGCAGAACTATAAGACTCATGATCTTGAGTTGGAAGCCATCATTCATAAATTGAACATGTGGAGACATTGTCTCCTTGGTAGGAGCTTCATCTAATTGAGTGATCATAGTGGACTGAGGTATTTGTTTGACCAACCCAATCTGAATGCAAGGAAAGCTAGATGGTTGGTTACTCTCAGTGATTTTGATTTTGAGATTAGGTACATCAATGGAAAAGATAACCAATTTGTGGATGCTCTCAGTAGGTGAGTGCAGATGAATCTTATTTTAGTTGTGAGCTCTTATGGGACAAACTTGCAAGAGAAGATCTTACATTTAGGACAACATGATGAAAGGTACCAGCGATTGAAGCAGATATTGTGACAACAAGGTGAGGATGATAAGGATGAGGAATATCACCTCATAATAGATGTCTTGGTCAATTTTAGGAGCAGAATATATGTGCCAGATAACAGAGAGTTGAAGAAGCTAACTTTGAGAGAGTTTCATGTCAAGCCATATTCAGGCCACCTAGGATACCAAAATACTTTGACATCTGTTAAGAAGTTCCACTATTGTCCGAATTTGAAGAAAGAGGTGGTTGAGTTTGTTACCAAGTGTTTGGACAGTCAGCAGGTGAAAGTTGAATGCAAGCAACCAGATGGTCTATTGCATCTTATCCTAAATCTGTAATGCTAATGGGAGGTCATTTCCATGGACTTCATTATAGGATTGCCTAAGACATTGAGGTAGCATGACAACATCATGGTTGTGGTTGACAAGTTAAGTAAAGTAGCTCACTTCATTCTAGTGAAGTCTACAAATTCAGCTAGTGAAGTGGCTCAGATCTTCATCAGGGAGAAAAAGATGTTGCATGGAGTTCCCATTAATATTATATCATACATCGATGCCAAGTTCACTTCCAACTTTTGGAAGGAGTTTTTTGTAGGCTTGGGGACAAAGTTAGCTTTTAGTACAACTTATCATCTACAGACAAAGAGGGTTAATAGGATCCTTGAGGATATGTTGAGGATGTATGTCATGCATCAGCAAAGGAAGTGTGAGGAGTATCTTCCACTGGTGGAATTGTCTTATAATAATGGGTATCATGAATCCTTGAAGATGAGACCATTTAAGACTATCTACGAGCGCATTTGCAATACTCCTATCAGCAAGAGTGATCTAGTGAACAAGGTGTTTACTTGACCGGATATGTTGGTAGAGATAGAGAAGGATATGCAGGTTATTAAAAGTAATTTGAAGACAACACATGATAGGCAGAAGAGTTATGCGGATCAAGATAGAGCATTCAGGGAGTTTCAGGTTGGGGAGCATGTGTACTTATGTATCAATCTCAAGAAGAGCTCCTTAAATATTGGGTCATGTGCCAAGCTAGCACCTCGGTATTGTGGGCATTTTGAGATCCTTGAGAAGAATGGACCAATGGCCTACAAACTTGCTTTGTTGCCATTGGTCAAAGTCCATGATGTTTTGCATGTTTCATTACTTAAGAGATATGTACAGGACGGTGTTCATGTGATTGATTGGTCTGTATTATAGGTGGAACCAAAGGGAGAGTTCCAGCAAAAGCCTCAATGTATATTGCAGCAGAAACAACTCATGCTCCAGAACCGAGAAATATAGCAAGTTAAAGTGGAACGGAAGCACTTAAGGCCTGATGAATCATAAGTGTCATAGAACACCGAGGAAAGTTTTCCCCTAAGGGGGAGGGGTTTGTAACAACCCTTGGTTGATTTTCCATGTAAATGGAAGGACATTATAAAGGCAAAATAAGACCAAGGTCATGGGACATGTATTCCAAGATGAACAGAGAGAAAAACGTTAAAGTGGGTATCACTTGTGGTTAATTAATGGCTTTGGAAATTGGCATTGGCATTAGAAAAAGGCAAAGGACAATAAATGACAATCAATACAAGAATTAAAGGAAAATATGAGAAAAGTAAGATGAAGAGACAAGAATATGCATGCAAGGGAAATTAGAGAGAAAATAAAGGAAAATGGAAGAAAAGAGGAAAGGAAAAGGAAGAGACACCATACATCAATGATAAAAAGGAACCTGAGAAATATTTGATATCTTACGATCAATTTTTAGCTTTGGATACCTTTAGTTTTGGAAGGAATCGAGATCCAAGAGGAGAGAGGAAGAGCACTTGGACACAAGCAATCAAGCAAGCAAGCAAAGGACGAGCAAAGGAAAGCAAGGTAGCACGAGAAGAAAGTAGGAAGAGAATCTACAACAGGAATATTTTGTAGGTAACAAGTTGCATGTGTGATTTCCTTATTGGAATTTGAATGCATGGTGCATGCATTTGGGTTACATGATTACTGTGTTGCCATTAGCATGAGTTTTGCTTGTATTGACATTGGTTACAACCTTTCCTTGTCATTTTCTGGATAGCCATGCTATGATGGGATTAATTCTTGGTTGAGCTTTGGATTGCCGAAAGATTTTGGATCCGTGTGAGGTGGTCTTAGGAAAATCTCAAGGGTTAGGGGTGGAGATGGTTTTCTTGGGGAAGGCCTTGACAAGTGGGTGGAGAAAGGAAATTTCCTCTAGGTATGGTGAAGAAATTTTGAGGCATCCAATCTTATGTTGGTTTGGTTATTTCTAGACCGGTTTAGGTGAAATCACTATGGTTGAGGGTTGAGGTGGTTTATCCTCTAAATGCCCTAGTTGATTTTGTTTTGATTTATCCCATGAGATCCCAAATGCTTGGAATATGGAACTGGGGTGATTGGATGAAAGAGAGATTTGATTCAACCCAATATATGGTCAGGTGGTACATGGAAGTCCCTAGCTTGGTTGGCTTTATGCATATGTTATTATATGTTATTTCTTATTGAGATCAATGAGCACATGTACTAGTTATTATGTTGATTTTATGATTGGTTTTCCATGGCTTCATTATGGTTAAATGTTGCTTATAGGCATGGTTAAATGATGTTCCCTTGTTATGGATCTTATTCATGATTTAATAAGTTAGTGAATGTTTATATGAATGTATGAGTTAGCAAGTTTTATTGGAGCTAGATTGAGAGGGAAGTGAGCCTTCTTGATGATGCAATGGTGAATCTAATGATACAATGATAAGATATGCATTCATTGATTCGAGTTAACTCAACTCCCGGATTTAACCAAGATCTCTTGCTTTCGTGATGTGATTAGAATTGCAATTAAAATAGCATAAAGGAACATAAATGCATGTTGTAAGGAAGACGGAACATGACAAGAATCAACAACATAAAACACAAGACGTTGATAATGGAGTTCGTACAGGAGGGACTACGTCTCCGGGCCCCAGTGTCAAGACGTCTAGGCCGCTACATTAAGTGTTGTCAATAGTGATGATGTACATAGGTGGTGACGTCGCTATCATACAAGGAAAATTCCCTCATGCAGGAGTGGCTCCAAGAAATGTTCCACTATAGGAACTCTCATTCAAAAAAAGGACTCCTATTAGTATGACCTAAACTCATGCATGATGATAATGAGCACCCTGCCAACAGGGCATAAAAGGGATCTCAATGCAAACTTACATGACGACAAAAGGGATCTCAAACAAAACATGACGAATCATGACAGCAAGTACATCCCACAAATGATTCCACATCACATCAAGAAGGAATCATGACACAAGTATGAAAACAATATCCCACATCAAACATCAAACAGGGATCTGTGCAGTATAATGCATCGCATAGTGAAAATAAGTACATGAACATACTGCATATACCTCACATCCTGGGGCCATCAGAAGAAAAGGATGTCAAACTATTGAAGTTGGTCGTACCATCAATCTCGCGGCGTCAAATCTCATGGAATGACTACTCGCACGTTGAATGCTGACACCTGCAATCCACTTTGAAAAGTGGCCAAAAAATTGAATGGTCAAATGGAAAATCTGAATGCACCATCAGATTTGTGGCATCGAATAGTACAAAATCGACTGTCAACTTTTTGAATTCTAAGAAAGTGGAAATCTGGGGCTTAAGGAATCTTTTAGATTCCCCCTAGATTCCTCAAAGATTCCCTCCTCCGGGTCATCTGCAAATCAGTTGCTCAGATCAGGAAACTGACTACGCTATCATGTTCGTGTCGCTAAGAGGTGTAAGATCGACATAAAGTTTGTCCAATTTGGACACTGCAAAAATTTCACCCTCTTGAGAATTTTGCCCAATCATCGTTTCGCCTACCTCTTCTCTGGGCTCATGGTTCCACCTACAATAAATTAATTAAAAATTTTATTTCTCTATTTCCTTGTGTGCTCCTGGCTCCTCCATGCTGATGGGTGCACTGACAAATGAGGTTTTATATGAATTTCTGGGCGGTGTTGTAAACAAAAGTTGTTTGTTGTACTGGTAATAATAGAAATTAGTTGAGGAGGGGTTGGGTGGTCAAACCTTGCCCCTCCCATTTTAATACATTATAGTCTTTTTTTCTTTTTTTTAGAAAACTAGGCACGGATTTTTTTAAACGGGATACGGTTGGTTGGTTTGGGGGTGTATTTAATGGTGGCACGTTTCTTACACGGTTTATTGGTTGCGCATTAAGTGTGCCATATGGGGCCGACCCTCCTGCCGGCCGTGGGTTCAACTCCCACCAACCTCGATTTAATACGGCATATGTTTGTTGGGTTGTGGGTCGGGTCCACCGAAGGTGGCCCGCCCACCCCCATGTAATATAGTATATACGTGTGTGGTGGACTGGGGGTTTGGCAGGGTCATGGCCGCTGACCCATATTAAAATTTTAATTTTGTTTATGTGATGCGGAGGTTGAGGGAGGGCCGGTGGGGGTCATGGCCTGTCGACCCATAAAAAAGTTGATTTTGTGTAATATAGTTTGGGGTGGCGGGGGTGGTGGCCTACCACCTCATTTATATTTTGAATTTTTTTATTAAAATAGGGCATTTTTTTAATTTTGTCTAGCATAAGGGTTATTAGACAAATTAAAGAGGCAACAATTTCTCCTACTTTCGAGAGCTAGGTATCATGCCTCGGGGTCGATCAAATTGTAGGACACTTAAACTTGGCCCACAGTCCAACTTTGGCCAAAACTTTGATTGGCTCGTTCTCCCTCATACAAGCTCAGATTGACGAACCGTTCACACCATTACGATCAAGATGACAAGATCTATGCTCCGGTCCTAGTTCGAATGCATTCTGGTCACTTTGATTTTCGAGCTTACATGAGTCCTCTTTATCCTGTGTGTGTCTCTAAAGCCACCTGGATCAATCCTCCCCACTGAGGAGCTTTTGATCCTCCAAAAGCATGAAAAATAATCTGTAACTTCTTTGTACCTTGTCTGCATCACAAGCATCTTGAAAGGTCTTGCTTCCATCTCCTTCACCTTTGTTCTTCGAAGCCTTGAGTGATGAGCCGATACATGCAACCTCTGCAACCTGGAGTACATTGTTTTGCAAATTACATGCTTGACTTTCATGACCAACTAATGACCCAAGCATCCAATACTTGCCACGATTTTATAACACATACTCGGTGGTCAAGTTTACATCAAGATGGACACAATACCCTAGCTATGAAAACAAGGCCAACATATCATTGTTGCTTCAACAAGTGATGGAAAACACATCATCACTGCAACACATGATTTACAACAATAAGGCTAAACATTATTTTTTTTCTTTAACAAGTGATGGAAACACGACATCACTTTCACAGTTTATCATGCAACTCAAAATAAGACCAGACATCATTGTTGCTTAACAAGTGATGGGAAAACACATCATCACTTTTTACATTTTAAAATGCAACAAATGATTTACAAAAGCATGACCATGACAAGCTAACATATCTAGAAACCATTTGTCACTTATCAAGGTGAATGGGTCATCCCCCTATGGTGGTTTTGCTTGTCGAACAATTGTTCCACCTGGTTCATGGATTGACACTTTGTCTTTAAGGTGCTGCTCTGGATGGGGCCTCCAATAAGTGACTCTTTGATAGCGGCCCCTGTTGCAATGACTGCAATACATCTTCTTCCTCTAGATTTGCTTAACATGTTTCTTTACCTGTTGTTGAGAGGGTCTTTCACGCCTCTTCTTTGTTTATCCTGCTATTCTTTTCCAACACTTAGAAAATGTATTGTTATGTAATCCACAGAAGGTACATGTTTTTCGATGCCATGTTTTACGTTCATTATTAACAACATGATTATAATCGAAATGAACATTCGAATGTTGAGACTGGTAATACCTTTCCTTGTTTTCTCTAGTGTAGGTGTGGCAATGACAACTTGCCTCATCTCTTTCCCTGCAATGGGCACTTCTCTGGGATGATGGGGATGTGTTCCCATCATTCTCTTTCCTCGATGATTTCAACGATGTCTCGAAAGCATCTGACACCTTCGAGCATTCTCTTTCGTCATATCCCAAGCTTGCAAATCGAGGTCTCTGCACAACCTCCAATGGTCAAGTTATGCCTTGGTTATTAACACCAATTTCTTTCTCCTCCTTGCACCTCATCCTGGTAAGGAGCCTCATGTTTGTCCTTGTAATTGGTATCTCCACATCTCCAATAGAAATCATACTATGTGAAGAAGAAACCAAAAGGAAATCAACATCTTTTACCTCTGTCGATTTGGAAAGAGCTGATGAGGGCTTCTCATCATTTGTTGTTGGTGGTTCGCTAACTATCTCGGCGCATTCCCCAACTTCTTTTCTAACATATCCAAGTCTCGCCTGACGGGGTAATTCTTCTTCTTTGATGGGGTTGACAATGCCTTGGCCATTAACGCCCAAGTTGTTTCCTTCATACCCCATTCTCTTCAACAATTTGGAGACAATTCCTGTGGTATGATTTTCAAAAACAGTGAAATCATCATCAGGACACATACATGAATTCAAAGAACTACTTTTTACCTCACATGGGTCACGCTGCAGCTTTTCCAAGGCCTCGTCCTTTGCTTGCAACTATTGTAGCAAACCATGTTTCTCCTCTTTCTCTTCATGTAGAAGAATCTTCAATTCAACGTTATCTGTTTGAAGACTTTGGTTGTTGTGCTTCAGTTCTTCTAGGGCCTCTTTTGTGGCTTTCAACTGAAGCTGCAATCACTCCTTTTCCTCTGTCACTTTTTGTAGAGTTTAATACATTATTTCCACTCTTTGGGAAATTTTGAGCATGGTCTCGTACATCGCTTTTTCATCCTCTGTCGCTGCACGTTCCATTGTTCACGCTTGCAATTCACATCCACGCAAAGACCACTCTGATACCAAACTTGATCTGAGTTAACTCAACTCTTGGATTTAACCAACATCTTTTGCTTTCGTGATGTGATTATAATTGTAATTAAAATAACATAAAGGAACATAAATGCATGTTGTAAAGCAGAAGGAACTTGATAATAATCAGCAACATAAAACAAAAGACATTGATAACGGAGTTTGTCCAGGAGGGACTACGTCTCCGGGCCCCTATGTCAAGATGGTGTAGGCCGTTGCATTAAGTGTTGTCAATAGTGATGATGTACATAGGTGGTGACATCGCTATCATACAAGGAAAATGCCCTCACACAGTAGTGGCTCCAAGATATGTTCCATTGCAGGAACTCTCATTCAAAAAAAAAGGACTCATATCATTATGACCTCAACTCATGCATGATGATAATGAGCATCCTGCCAACATGGCATAAAATGGATCTCAATGCAAACATACATGGCAACACATGAGTATTCCATCAACATAACAACAAAAGGGATCTAAAACAAAACATGACAAATCATGACAACAAGTACATCCCACAAATGATTCCATGTCAAATCAAGCAAGAATCATGACACAAGTAAGAAACAAGATCCCACATCAAACATAAAACAGGGATATGTGCAGCACAATGCATCGCATAACAAAAAGAAGTACATGAACATATTACATATACCTCACATCCTGGGGCCATCTGAAGAAAAGGATGTCAAACTGTTGTAGTTGGTCGTACCATCAATCTCGCGGCGTCAAATCTCATGGAATGACTACTCGCACATTGAATGTGACACCTGCAATCCACTTTGAAAATTGGCCGAAAAATAGAATGGTCATATGCAAAATCTGAATGCACCATCAGATTTGTGGCGTTGAATAGTACAAAATTGATTGTCAACTTTCTGAATTCTAAGAAAGTGGAAATCTGGGGCTTAAGGAATCTTTTAGATTCCCCCTAGATCCCTCAACGATTCCATCCTCCGGGTCATCTTCAAATCGGTTGCTCAGATCAGGAAACTGACTACGCCATCAGGTTCGTGTCGCTGAGAGGTGTAAGATCGACATAAAGTTTGTCCAATTTGGACACTGCAAAAATTTCACCCTCCTAAGAATTTTGCCCAACCATGGTTCTGCTTGCCTCTTCTCCGGGCTCATGGTTCCACGTACAATAAATTAATTAAAAAATTTATGTCTCAATTTCCGTGCGTGCTCCTGACTCCTCCATGCTACCAGGCGCACTGATAAATGAGGTTTTATATAAATTTTTGGGTGAAGTTGTCAACAAAATTTGTTTGGTGTAATGGTAATAATAGAAATTAGTTGAGGAGGGGTCGGGTGGTCAAAACCCGCCCCTCCCATTTTAATACATTATAGTATTTTTTGTCTTTAAAAAAACTGTGAGTGGATTTTTTTAAATGGCATATGGTTGGTTGGTTTGGGGGTGTATTTAATGGTGGCACGTTTGTTACATGGTTTATTGGTTGCGCATTGAGTGTGCCATGTGGGGTCGGCCCTCTCGCTGGCCGTGGGTTCAACTCCCACTGGCCTCGTTTCAATACAGCATATGTTTGTTGGGGTGTGGGTCGGGTCCACTGGAGGTGGCCCGCCCACCCCCATGTAATATAGTATATACGTGTGTAGTGGATTGGGGGTTCGGCGGGGTCATGGCCGCTGACCCATATTAAAATTTTATTTTTGTTTATGCGGTGCAGAGGTTGAGGGAGGGCCAATGGGGGTCATAGCCTATCGGCCCATAAAAATTTGATTTTGTGTAATATAGTTTGTGGTGGCGGGGGTCGTGGCCCACCACCTCATTTATATTTTGATTTTCTTTTTATTAAAATAGGACATTTTTTAAATTTTGTCTAACATAAGGGTTATTAGGCAAATTAAAGAGGCAACAATTTCTCCCACTTTTGGGAGCTAGGTTTTCATGCCCCGGGGTCGGTCAAATTGTAGGACACTTAAACCTGACCCACAATCCAACTTTGACCAAAACTTTGACTGGCTCATTCTCCCTCATACGCACTCGGAGACGAACAATTCGCATCGTTGCAATCAGGAGGACAAGATCTACACTCTGGTCCTAGTTCAAACACATTCTGGTCACTTTGATTTTCGAGCTTACATAAGCCCTCTGTCCTGTGTGTGTCTCTTGAGCCACCTAGATCGTTCACGACCTATAGCTATGATGTTTACCATATGTTTGTCTAAATGTTTATCATGTGCTTGGAATGTTTGGGTAATATTTGAGCCTAAGTGTGGGTTATGCATACTTGTGATTAACTTAGAATTGATTATGTAAAGTTTTGGGAGGCATGCAGGCTAGCCCTAAAATTCAGGCACTAAATCTGCTCCCTCAAACACAAAACTGGGTATTTTCGGTTGTAGCCACATGGAGGATGGTTTATGTGTGCGACTAAAGCCTTTTGGCTACACGGACTGCTTGGAATTCCTCTGACTGGGCGGTAAAGCTGGGGAAAAAGATAGTTCTAACTTAGGGAAAGATCATCAATGGATGTTGTCTAACATCTGGGTGATCAGGTGTCCCTTAGAGGTTGCAGTAAGTTTTCGAATGGTAGAACCCACTTCCATAACTGGAAATTGGTTGTTGGGTCATGCATAGTAACTCTAAGCTCATGCTTACCTTGGAGATCTTGTAAAAGCAAGTAAATGTGGGGTGGGGTGTTACAGATATCCCAATTCTTTAAGGGGATCAAATGTTTTTCTTCTGTTTTGAGAACAATTATATTCCACCAAAACTTTCTAGGCTCAACTTTATATAGGTGAAGAATATTATCTTGTCTCTTATTAATATAGGAACTCCTCTTCCTTTTGATAAGAGTTTTGTATATACTTATGTTTTCGATATTTGCAGTTTCGTAGGAGCATCTCTAATCACTTTCTTAGCAATTTTACAGTCCTTATCATACTAGGGGTTGGAAGTTTTATTATTCATTTTATATGACACCTCGATGGATATTTTTTTAATGGTAGTGGAAATGGTTGTAGTAAAATTATAATAGATTTGATCGATGTTATTATTATATGTTATGAATCCTAAATCCCTCTTTAAATCATTTAAGAAGAGATCTATTTTTACTTCTATTAAAACAAGTGTGCCTCAGACTATCATAGTTATTTTGCATGTCACTAGTATGCATGACAATATTGAGAGTTAAGGATAGAGGTCAGTGGTTAGAGTCAGGCTCGTGTTCATTTAGCAGTTCAAATTTTGCAATATTGTTGAGAACATGGGTGTCAGATATCACATAATCCACAACACTACTACCCATCCCATGAATGCAAGTCATCCGACCAAAGTTAGGCCACTTGTTAATTTTTCTTAGGGCTATATTGTTATTTCTTTGATAATTGCATTTCAACATTTGTATATTAAATTCATCCCATGGCAACTTAACATTATTCATATTTACAACATTATTAAACAACATATGCAATTATATAGAAAGAACAACATCATCATTAATGCAGTGGAACATAAAGAAACAATATAAGAAGAGCATTCACACATAGAGATGCTAGGATTGGTCAAAGACCACGGTAAATCCAACTACGGGGAAAACCTTTCAAATTATTTTTCTTATTAGATTGTCATTAAATGATTCAATGAAAGAGAGTACAATGATCCATATCTTCAATCATAAGATTATTCAACAAAAATAAATTAAACAACATCATGAGATGAACCCAACAATGCTAATAATCAAAACCATGCTTCGGAACCCTGCAATCAACTGTCATTGTCTGCAGTCAATTTTCGAACCCAACGGTCAATGAGCGAAATCTGCGATCAACTGATAAAACCAAACCTTAGGTCCTAACCACATGCAAAGAGTGATGTGTGTGCAACAAAAACCCTCCAACTACATGCGTAAGCATCCATGCCTATAGTTGTAGTTGAAAATTGCTAGTTACAAGCATATGATTGTGACCCAAAACATTAGACACGTGTGCAAGCTTCAGACCTTACAATTTTAGACTTCTATGAGCCAATCTCCACAAACTGCCTCAGACTTGTGCGAGCCAAAACCAAAGAAGAAAATAGAAGAGTGCTTCATGATGATATCCAAATGAGGGTGACTTGACTTGTATTTATAGCCATCCATGGGTGTCCAATTTATCTTTTGGGCCGACCTAATCAAATATGCAAATCTAGGGCTTAATTCAAAAATATACTTTCCCTTGTCCAAATTGAGTGCTTTAATAGTTAAAATTGGTCCTCCCAAAAAGAGGAATCTTATCCCATGGTTGGAATTTGTCACTATGCTACCAAATTAAAACTCCCTCTTAGCTAGGAAGAAAATCCAACTACATCATGTAATCAACACAAGTATCCTGTCATAAAATCATGTCCTCTCTCAAGTATCTTGTAATCAAATGTCATCACTACTCATCTCGATTTATCCATGCTTATTCTTGCTTATATCTTGATTTTTCCTACTCGTATTCTAAACATTCTCAAATCTAAAAGAAGAAAAATCTGACAATGGAGGGGAGCCTAAGCTACCACCCTCTGTCACGTCAGAGAGCACATCTCAATCTTAAATAATATCAGGGAGCACATCTCAACCTGAAACCACATTAGGGAGCTTAGTATTAACCCAAAACTGCATAGGGGAGCATATCTCAACCCAAAAATTACATTGGGGAGCACATCTCAACCCAGAAACTCATGGGGGAGCAAAGCATCTTCAACCCCATATTGAGCAATAGGTGATATAGGGGAGCACATCTCAACCCATCATATTTCCCACTGATGTTCCCAACAACGACCCTCAAGATTCATGTGGTAGAATATCTGCATCATAATTATCTTGGGTTGTACAACCCAAGCACTCTCTCAACCCATTGGCCAAATAGGGAGCAATATTCCCAACAAGCCCAACTTGTGGGTATGATCCCAACTAGGGTATACTCTACATAAACCAAGATAGGGGGGGATATTCGACTTGTCAAAACAAACAAGGATCACACATGCCCCATGGGTGACAGATATGGGAGCAACATCTACGACCCTTTTGTCTAGAGATACCTCAACCCTAGGAGCCCTCTATCTCAATTCCTCACCCTGGGATCTTAGAGAGGGGGAAGAGTTGGGTCATTGTTCTCGATCAGTCCTACTCTCTGTATATCAGAAACATATCATCGTATTCATATGTGGAATTGGATTGAACAACTCATTGAAGAGTTCAATCCTCATGTCTCAATAGCAACGGCCTCTTATTCATATAGGACATGAAAACAAATATATATCACAAAAAGGATATCTTATTTGTCCTCTCTCTCACTGAGGCAACAACCAGAAGCCTAAGCTTGTCTCGTACAACGACACTGGCTTAAGATATCTCAGTCCCATCTATATATGAGATTCTCTATCAATTAGATCTCATTAATTATTATCGTAATATATCCCTGTCATATCCAAAACCTTCTCAACAATTCTTCAAAGAGCTTCTTCAACCTGACTCACATCTAGCCATGCCATCATCATCATACTCAACCTCGTCCATGCTTAATGCTACGAAATTTTCATTAAAACATCATGGCAGATCTCATACTAAGGCAACACTTAAATGTTCGCATCTTATCAATAACAATTCTAAATAGTATCAATACATCCATGTAATCACATATCATAGGAAGAATATCTCAGACCAAAAATTGATCGTCCCATGCAAATATCTCGAAGGGTGCTCGGCGACAACTCAATGTGTATAAAGTGGCTCAATCATGAATTGACTCAGATTGAAAACATATAAATATACAAACGAGTGCTTACTTAGAACATCAATGCTTCAATCAACTACCCGTTACCAAGGCAAGTTCAACAATATCTCTTCAAAACTTCTTGAAATTCAATTGAAGTGTCCAAGGATTTGCATTTCCACTTCCCAAAAACTCTTTAATATATTTTCTTTTCCAAACTTCAGAAAGTAGTTCATCATGTTAGGAGTTGTCATTTTGAACTTTAGAGGCCAACTCCCTCTTACTTTGATCATAAGAGGCTCATTACCTGTCAAGAATAGACCATCAGTATATAAAACCAAAATCAAAGCTATACCTTGCATCACTTTTGAAGTATAGGTGTGGATTTGCACATCTTCCTGGCTTCAATAGGTAATCGTCAGTGCGGATATTCCATGCTCAAGAAAATTATTTTGTATAATGTTTTCTGTAAACATAACACTTGACCAAACCAATATGCTCAGCCTTACACAAATCAATATTGTGCAATCAAATCAACTAAGTTAGCTTATCGGGCCTTAGATGTCAAACCAAAACTAATATCAAAATCATAATTTTTTTTGCCAATATCACTGTGACAAACTTCTTCGAACCAATGTCACGTAATGATCACATCCAAATACTAAGTCATGATTTCATCTATTGTCATGTCAACAAATTGTTATTAAGTAATATCAAATTCCATCATGTCATCATAACATGAATTGTCACTAGATGCAAATGCATATACCAAGGATAAGTCACAATTGTTTATACTTCAACTAATGTGCCAAAGCCAATGAAGGAAATGCAAAAATCAATGCCAACATCAATCATTGGAAGTCACTATGCCCACATAGCACTATCATCAAGGCAAATCGTCAGTCATCAAGTAACAAATCAAATCAAAACTCTAACTTGTTATCATTGTGAATTCAAACAATACATAAGCCAAAACATATCTATGAATCATCAAGCATCATGTAAAAATTATAAAGCATCAGCAATCATCCAAGCCAATATGCTCACTAAGTCAAGCCAACAAGCCAAATCTTGTTAAACCCTTGCAATTGTTATCAAATACTATCATATACTAACTTCAATGATCAAATCAAAATAACATATTAATATGCATATTTCGGTCCCCTGCACACACAAGTTTAGTCAACACGTTTACATTCTATATAGTAAGTCAAACATCAAACATTCCCTGCTCATAAAACTTTCTAATGTCTGCTCCATATCTGTAGGACTGTCATACTCTAGGTGTACTTCTGCTGAGGCTTCAGATTTTGTGACTTACATGCATAACCACACCCATAGGCTTTATTTCATGCGGTTGGGAAGCTATAACAACACTCTTAAGCCTTCTTCTATGTAGTTGGGGCTTAAACTAAGAGAAACACTCTCTTCTCATATCAGAACTTGTTGTAGACCAACAACATCAGAATTTTGTTTATTTATGTCAGAACACTTCAACAATAAAGAATATTCTATACATTTAATGCACATGATATAGGTGTAGGGATTTTATGTAGAGTTTCTCCCTCTGATTGGGAAGCTACTTCAGTCATCATTATTCAAAACATCAATCTGTCTATCATAATACTATCATGCATTAATAGAATTATTAGATCATGAAATCAAACTATATTAGGTTCTTTTACATATATTCATCATGGATATAACATGTCAACATGAAATACTTGAACATGACATCAAATTTTCATCAACAGTTAGAGTTGTATAATTAGGGCAGTTGTCAAGTGCTTCATCATACTTTAAGGATCATAATCACTTCATCACTTCTTTTACATTTATTCAATCATCAAGTCACGACATCTAATGTTACCACATGTCATAATTACTAAGCCAAGGTCAAACAATGATATCTTGAGCAATAATCTTATTGTTACACTTCCATCATCACGATTATCATGCATATCATAAACATTATCAATAATATCGAGCTACAATATATAAGAATCAATGTGCTAGTCTTTATGGGGTCAAGAAATCTATCATCTCTAAAATGAAATGTGCTTGCCAAGTATCGAGAGCACCAATATATAAAAAATCAATGTTTCTATGTAGCTTTACCATGACTTAATAGAATGTAAGATACTTGTCCAATACTAAGTGCACCATCTCATCATAAGTACCATGAATCAAAATTTCATATGCATGAGCCATTTGTGAAGGTGACAATCCCATCATACCTTAGGGCTTACCTTACCATCCAATATTGCAGCTGAAACATAACATTGAAATAAAGCACCATACATGCCTTGTAGTATTCAAATACTTGTGCACCTTCTTATCTAACATAGGCAATTGTAGGACTTTGTCAAATTTTCATCAAGTGCCTCTTTTCCTTTTCTAGCGCTAGTTTTCTCATCTAGCACTAGCCATGATCCTCAATAAGGATACACTTATCACAACTCATCATGAGCTTAGAAGTATCCAAATTCTCACATATACATGCAGGAAGTATAAGTAATAATCAAAGCAATAAACTCAAACAAAATAAAATCACAAAGAGGTAACATAAATCTAAAAGTACTTATCTTTAGTGGGAGATGATCATCTTCCTCGTAAACCAGCCTTTAAGAGTTGTGACTGTCCATTGACCATATAACATTCATACCTTCAATCTATTCATCAACTTCAACAATAATTAGGCCTAGATAAGACTATCCCATATAAGGCTACATCAAACCAGTCGCAAGTGCTCGAACATCTTCATGTTGAACATGTTAGGGTTTCTAGAGTGCATATTGAAATCTTTTGTCATAATCCAAGGTTTCTTCCAAACCCTAACCTTATAATATCCATCAAACCCTAATACAAAAATTGCCTAGGGTTTCCTTCAAACCCTAGTATTGCTTTAGGTCTACACCATCTTCTCTTGCTTCCATTAATGGTGTATTCATAAGGGTGATCTTAAATGACTTTTCTTCAGCCCAACTTTGGTTCCATGTTAATTTTTCCTAGGGCTATATTGTTCTTTGCTTTGATAATTGCATTTCAACATTTGCATATTAAATTCACCCCATAGCAACTTAACATTATTCAGATTTACAACATTATTCAACAACATATGCAATTATATAGAAAGAACAACATCTTTATCAATGCAGTGGAACATAAAGGAACAATATAAGAAGAGTATTCATACATAGAGACACCAAGATATGTCAGATATTAGGGAAAAACCCACTACAGGGAAAACCCTTTCAAATTCTTCTTCTTATTAGATTTTCATTGAATGATTCAACGAAAGAGAGTATAATGATTCATATCTTCAATAATAATCCTATACAGTAAAAATAAATTAAATAACACAATGAGATGAACCCAATGATGCTAATAATCAAAACTTTGCTTCATGAGCCTACAATCAACTGTCACTATTTGCAGTCAACAAGCGAAATCCGCGATCAACTAAAAAAACCAAACCCTAGGTCCCAACTGCACACAAAGAGTAATGTGCGTGCGGATGAAAACCTCCAATTGCAAACATGAGCTTGCGTGCCTGCAGTTGTAGCTGAAAATTGCTAGTTACAAGGCTACGGTTGTGACTCAAAACTCTAGATACGTGTGTGAGCTTCGGACCCTGCAATTTCGGACCAATGCGAGTCAATCTCCACAAACTACCTCAAACTTGTGCGAGCCAAAACCAAAGAAGAGAATAGAAGAATGCTTCATGATTATATCCAAATGAGGGTCACTTTACTTGTATTTATAGGCATCCATGAGTGTACAATTTATCTTTTGGGTCGACCTAATCAAATATGCACATGTGGGGCTTAATTCAAAAATACACTTTCGCTTGTCCAAATTGAGCGCTTCAATAGTCACAATTGGTCCTCTCGAAAAGAGGAATCTTGTCCCATGGTTGGAATTTGTCATCGAGCTGCTAGATTAACGCTCAATACCAAATAGGCTCTCGGTTATGTCTTTGGAATTTCTTTTGAATCTATAAGCTAAGTCACCATCCTCATCTAGCCATAGCGGGTCAGGGTTAGAATTATTGCTTAGGATAACAACCTAATTATTTTTATTTTTTAATCTTAGTAATTTGACTAAGTCACAATGTTTATATAATATAACAAGACATGATATTACAACATCTCTTCCATACTTGGCTGGAGAACATCTCTCGATGTAATAAATATAGTTATATATATATTATATATATATATAATTTGAACATGATATATGTTTAATATTTTAATAATAAATTAAAATAAATAAGTCAAACCATTAATACCAACTTAGAACCACCTTAACTTTGGATCTACTAACTTTTGAGAGGGATCAAATATCTTGAGGTGCAAACCACTTTTGGAGTGAAAAGAGAATTGATCCCTCTAGGCATTTGGTAGATCCAAAGTTTAGATGGATGTAGGCTAGCATTATGTACATTTCACATCTCTGTAAATAAAGTATTCTTAATTTTTATTTTGTTAAAACCTTGATTTAATCTCTATGAATACCGACGTTTTTTTTTTTTTTTACGACATCAGTTGTGTTATATTGATTCTAAAAAGGGAGGCATAAGCCTTGATACATGGAGTTTTTTCCAGAGATCTGATTTTATCTCTGAGAGTGTTCTTTTCCTTCTTTTACATACAACCGATGGTTGTTTGATTTTTCTACCTCATTTGTCTTATAGACCCTTGCAAATTGATTCAGAAGAAACAAAAATTTACATTTCATAACTGATGATTAAAGTCCAGAGATTTAGGTTAGAACTTGCTGGAGGGAAATGTCTTGATATTGAATTGTGTTGCTTGCTGAATCTTCTTGTTGAGTAATCATCCTCTTTTCCTTCTGTTGTGAAATAATTTTTTGTTCATTTGAAATTGCTCCCTGTTTGATATTTTCCCTCCAACAATTTGAGCTGCTCTTTGGAAAATTTTGTTTCCATAGATTGAAGTGAACCACACCTGAGCAAAGACAATGCTAGAGCAAAGACAATGCCTGAGAAAAGACAACTTTAGAGCAAATACAGTGCCTTAGCAAAGACAATGACAAAGCAACGACAACGCTTGAGGATGCGCTTCTGTGGCAATGAGAAAAATGGAAGACAGAGGAAGGCACATAGAAATAAATGTGAAGGTGCAGAGAGATCACCTTTAGAAAGGGAGGCTTGGAGGAATATAGTTGGATCATAGAAATATTATTTAGATAGGAAAAGAGAGGGGTAGGGCAGGGAGAAGTGATAAGGGATGCACAAGGGATCGAAAGGAAGACACAACTCTTCGAAGAGAAAGGCACTGCCAAAGAAGGAAAGGTCGTGGGAGAGCCACAAGAATCCAGTTATACTAGATGCTAATGAAATTTAATGAAACAGATAGAAGAAAAGGGGAAGTTGCGGGGACGAACATAAAGCTTTGGAAGAAAATGATTTGGATAAAGGAGAGTGCCAAGATTCAGGGGATGTTTCTGACTGAGAAATTTCCATGCCAGCCATAATTTCCAACATAAAAATGTTGGAAGGTTTGCCTAGAAGCACTTCAGCAAGCCTTTTTTTTAAGTATGAGAATAATGGGATTTCCAGTTGATGATAAATTCAAAAATGTTGGGGCTGCATTTTATGTGCGTGAAAAGAGGATTGGTCATCTCACTCCTGCAATTTCTTGAGAAAGAGAAAAATAGGAAGACATGATTGGTTGTTTATCCAATCTGAGAGCAAAAAGGGAAAATGGAGGGTCCTTGAATGCCTCTTCTTCTGAGGTTGACGGCGATGAGGATATTACCTTTCAACATTTACCACATGAATATTTTTATTTTTGGAAGAGATTCAACTTTCCAGACCAATCTCCAAAGGGGCCGGGTGGGAGATTGTTGATTATCTTCTTGCATCTTGGCGTATCCAATTTTGACTATATATTCTCTTCCTGATGGATTCCATTTGAAGCCACCTTTATGTTCAAAACTAATAGGAACTTATCATTTAAGTAAACTCATCAGAAGATCCTTTTGATGAAGAAGGTCAAGGGGGACAAAAGGGATCTTCAAGCCTTCCTAAGAATTGTCTTGTCGATTCCATGAAGAGGTTTGATCCAAAGTTGTGATGCCTGAGTTTTGAAGCCACCAAGTATTGTTGTTGATTTATGGGAAGGCAGAGAGAGATGGATTGCCCATTATACTGTCTTTCCAGATATTAATATCCTCACCTCCTCCAAGGACTCCCAATGTGTTATCTATGATTAAGGAAAGAGATTTTTTGCAGAGTTTTCAGATATTAGAGCAAGGTCTGCTGGGGATTTGAACACTTATGGTGACGAGGAGCATTAATGTATTTGTATTCCAGAACCTGCTTCCACCAAGAGGTTTCACCAGAGAGAATCCTCCAACTTATTTTGGCTCCTAAAGCAAAATTCATAAGATCGGGATGCCTTATTGTTATTCCTCCTTTTGTGTAGGCTAATGTGGCTTGTTTCCATTTTATGAGACTGAATTTTTTTGTCTAGTTTTTCCCTCCCTTCCAAAGGAAATTTCTAGTTATTATCTCAATTTGTTTTTGAACCCTTGTTAGAGTTTGGAGAATAGAAAATTGATATAATGGGAGGCGTAAATAACATACTTGATCAAGATGGATCTCTCGGCTAAGTTAAGCCATCGCATGCCCCATTTCTTTATTTTTCTCTTTAATTTGTCGAATGCATCTTCCAAAATCTCAACTTTCAATGAACCATTTGAGATTGGCATTCCCAAATATTTAAAGTGTTTCCAATTCAACTTGAGAGGGATACCAAAAATCTGTGAGATACTCTGAAGGACCCCAATGGGGGAATTCTAACCATAGATACAACTCTTGAGCTTGTTGATGGAGCATCCTGACAACTCCATAAATTGATCCAATGTTTTTTTTAAATATTCTAGCTATAGTGCATGATTCTCCTCCCATGAGAGGTGTATCATTATAAAACTATGAATGGTTCATATTTTTTGTTCCTCTGTTGAACTGAATCCCTGTTATAAGACCCTTTTGTCGAAAACTTTCCAAATTTCTGCTGGAAGACTCTGCCATCAGAATGAATAGAAAAGGTGAGATTGGGTAGCCTTGCCTGAGCCCTCTAGTGCTTTGAAAAAAATTCCCAGGTCTCCCATTGATTAGAGGCACGATCCAAGATTTGTGGATGCAAGATTTTATAATATTGATGAATTCAATTGCAAATCTAAATTCGTGGAGGACAACCAGAAGGAAAGAGTGTATGACCCTGTCAAAAGCGTTGGCCATGTCTAATTTCAAAATAAACCCTTGCTCTTTTTTGGTTTGTCTTGAATGGATGGCATCTTGGACAAGGAGGATGTTGTCAACAATTTGTCTATTAGGAACAAATCCACCCTGATTTTCCGAAATCACCTGGGCAAGAAGGAGTTTGAGGCGGTTGGCCATTATTTTGGTGATTATTTTGTAAGATGAGTTGCATGGTGATATGGACCTAAAATTGTCAAAGGGGGTAAGTATTTAGTCTTGGGGAATAAGAGCAAGATAGGTTGAATTGGCATTTCCTCCCACATTTTTTTCCTTTAAACTCAATGAATCATTTTTAGAATGTCTTTCTTAATGAGATCCAAAAAATATTGAAAGAAAGAGATGGAGAAGCCATCCAACCCAGATTCTTTGTTTGGATGGAGGCTACATATTACTCGGATTAGTTCCTCTTCCTCAACTGATTTTGTAAGGGTTGTGTTTTCACTTTCAGTCACTAGTTTTGGAATGTGCCCTAGAAAGCTATCATAACTATTGGGTTCTTCCTCCACCAATAGGAGTCTTTTGAAGTGTTGAAATGCCTATTCCTTGAATTCTTCTTGATATTTAACGTCTGTATTTCCATCCATTTTTATTGTGTCAATATGGTTCCTTGTTCTTCTTGCTTTTGTCTAATTGTGGAAGAAGATCGAATTCCTATCACCTACCTTAATCCACAGGCTTCATGACATTATCCTCCAGATTTCCTCCTCTCTCCGATTGGATTGGTAAATTTCCTAATAGAGCTCCTTTTCCTTGGTTTGTATTTCTCTTGTTTCTTCTCCATTGTCCATGATTTTTTGAATTTTCTATAGCTCAAATTACATTTCCTTTTTTCTTTTGTGTGGGCTTTGTATAGTGATTAATAGCCCAAATTTTGAGAGTTGGTCTTCTTAATTTCAACTTGGACTCCCAAACATACAAGGGAGATCCACTGATGCAAGTTTTCCAGGCATATTCGACTAATTTCCTGGCTTCTTCAAAAGCGAACCAAAGGGGATTATATCCGAAAGGGATAGGCCCCATGATCAAGGGAGAGCCAAAGGAAAGGGAAATGGCATTGTGATTAGATGCAACATATGAGAGAATTTTTTAGGAGACAAGGACAAATTATGGGATGAGGTTGAGATTGAAAAGAAATTTGTCCAACCGTTCCTTGATATTTTCAAGTCCAATTTGCGATTGCTCCAAGTGAAGATTTTGATTTTAGGTACAACATCCATCAAGTTTTGGTTCTCGATTATCTTTTCAAGCCTTTCTATGCTTAGATCAGCCGAGAAGGAACCCCCTCAATTTTCCTTTGCATTTAGGATCAAATTGAGATCCCCTGCAACTATTATATTTCGATTCTCTTCTGCTTCGAGGTGTTCTTCTAGAGATTGCCAACAAGCCTCCTTATCTCTATAGTGAGTGAGAGCATAGATGTTTTAGATTACTATAATATTCTTAGTGATTTTGTTTCTCATTTTTATTTTGATCCAATGTTGTTCCTTTTTTGAGCTGCAAAAATCCCAATGGATTTGATTCCACATAGTTCTTATTCCACCTGATGAACATCTGGAGTTTATTGTTATTCCTTCAAAGTTTTTAACTGTTTGAATGATTAAATTTATTTCTTCTTCATGTAGTTTGGTGTCCTGAAGTAGTATAAAATCAGGGTACTTAGGCTTCATTATGTCCTTCAATGCATTGATTTTGGAAAAGAGAATGAGCCCTATACTATTCCAAGAGACCACTTCATTATTTATTTTGTGATGGGTAGGATGGTCCCTTACCTCTCATTGCATGTTCTTGGTTATCTTTCATTATTGTTCCTCTATCTATATATGTTTCCATAGGATGTTGTGTTCTCAATGCCATGTCCTTTTGGGCACCTTCATACCGAATCTCCTTGTTTGTTTTTCTTCCTAGTTTTTTGGGATTCTCTAGGAGTGTTGGAGTTTCTTTTGTTTTGTTTATGGTGAGGATTCTGCCAATGGAAGGAGCAAGGGGACTTAGAGGGGGGTAAGGGGAAGAAGGAGAGGGGAGAGGGGTGGATTGGAGAGGGGATTTGTGGGGAGGAAGAAAGGGAGGGGAGTGGGATGAAGGAGAGGGTATCTCCCCATCCTGAAGAGAGCCTAAAACAAAGAAAGGGTTGGAGGAGGAGGGGAAAGGAGGATCAAAATAAAGAGAGAAGGGTTGGGGTTGGGGGGCGGGGGAGAGGGAGATTCTGGAGGAGAGGGGAAAAGTATAGATGATGATATATTCTTTGATTATTTGTTTCCTATTTTCTTTTTTCGCTGTTTTCCATTATGGTTCTTGAGATTTTATAGATTCTTCAACCACTTTTCCGAGCATCTATTTGCAAAATGACCATATTCATGGCATACATTGCATTTGAAGGGGAGTTATTCGTAGTCCAACTGTTGAATGTGTGTTCAGTCATCGACTTTTAACTTTAGTGCTTCTAGTAATCCCCTTCCCAAGTCGAATTCAATGCAAATTCTTGCACAAGTGTGTAGGTTTTCCCTTGGCTTGCTTCTGTCTCTATATTTCCTGAAGGTGTTTCCTATAGCCTTTATTGATTCGTTTCCCCAACAATGAAGAGGAAGATGGGGAAGGTGAACCCAGACTGGAACCGCATTAGGTACATCAAGGTCAGGATTGAAGTCAGGGCTCCATTTGTTCAGGCATATACCCCTTGTATCCATGAAGTATGGTTCGTTTCTGAAAATCAAGTCTTAGCCTTCTTTAGATTCGAAGTAAAATGTGAAGAATTCATTGCCACAAAAACAAATGGAGATTTTCCCTTGGGTCTTATCCACCATGTTTCTATCAACCCATTTTTTGACTATCTTTGGGGATGGCCATAGATCAGTGAATTGACCAACCAGTCCGCGCTCAACCAAGGACAGAGCAGCTTTGTGAGGAAGGGTAGGAGGCAACTCTATTTCAGGGATTTCATCGAGTTTCTTCAAAAAATTTGAAATAGAAGGGTGGAAACAAGGAGGCCCCAACAAATATATGAGGGAGGAGAAAGTTGAAGTCAAAGGATCAATTGATGCCAAGGGAACAATGCCAAGAGGATCCGAGAGAGGGAGGCAGATACCCTATGGAGCAAATTCTGGAGGGTCCATCAGGATGAACAACATGAGTTGTGCTCAGCGAAGGCGCGAGAGCGAAAAAATTCAAAAAACGAGAGCGCAACTGATAGTCCACTAGTCCAATTTATCCACAAAACATTTTTAGTAGTACCGAGGGTAGAAGGTTTAGATATATCTCAAAAGTTTTAGATTTAATTAAAAAAAGTTTTAAATTAAGTTAAAATAAAATATTTTGATCGTGAAATGAGTTATGGTTTTTGGGCATGTGGTATTGATAACCTATGGTATTGACTATGGTATTGTAACAAGGTCTATTTACAAATTAATAACATCCATGGTACAATGGGGTTGAATATCCATGGTTAAGAATCTTGTTACATTGTAAGTTTATTGTAGGTATTGAGTTTTTATGCGCTTATTAATTAAATGTAAATATAGTTACAAAATCATTATTAGTCCCTACTAAGGAAAGACTCTAGCAATCCATTTGGTTGTTAACCATTATTAGTTTAACATTGATTAGCACAACTTATAATGTTTAACTTTGATTTTTTTTAAATCAGTATTATTATAAAAACTGTTTTTCAAACATTTGATTAGACCAGAGCTTGAAGGTCTTATTGTAGCCTTTGCATAATATAATGTCATGTGGATAATTGCATAACATATTTTATGCTATAATTTATAGATATGATTCCAATACTCATGCATGGTTTTTAGATATCTGCGTAGTGCTTTTTTAATCCAAAAATAAAATCCTTGAAAATAGCTCATACTCACATAAATAACATATTTTCCATATGTTACTTCCCACCATAATTTAAGCGTCTTTGCATAAAAAAATGGATAGAATTAAGATGTAAACAAATATACTTAGTCACTTCCCACTAATGAAACTGTAAATGCGTAGACTTACTAGTGGTTACTACCTACCAAAATTTATGTAAGTCCTTGTGCCTCCCAATCAGTTAATTTATCCACTTAGCTTCTCGATTTATTAGTTCCTTCCAAAGCAATGCACTTGCTTTAATTTATATGGTAAAATGGATCTTAATTTATAATTATTATTTATATATTATATATTTTAATGTGATGTGTATATTATGATTTTCTTTTATCTGAAAAAATTGTTAATAAAAACAAAAATATAATATAATATAATGAATTGAAATTTATTATTAATCATTTTAACTTATTATTATTAATTGAGCCAACATTGAAATGTTTACGCTCATTTATTGACACTAAAACATCTCTCCTATATTGGACTCTATATTACTTTTACCCTCTCTTTTTTTTTTTAATTGGGCCAACATGTAAACGTTAAATGTTTGCAAACATTTACACCACTACAACATCACCCCTATATAGAGCTATTTTTTTTTAATTGGGCTAATATGTAAATGTTGCATTTTTACAAAAATTTACACCACTACAACACCACCCCTATACGGAGCTGACATTTAATTTTGTTTTGTTTTTTATTCTATATGTATTTTTCTCGACAATCAAAAAAAGTTGACATGCATACTTACTTACATCACGCCTACACATCTCCCCTATATTGGGTTGCAGAGCGCCTCTCAGTGCAATACAATTTCAAAGGAATAATTTGAATATATAAAAAAAATTAATTATAATAATAATGAAATATATAATTTCCCCCCAAGAAAAAGCCAATAATTTCATTTCATAGAAAAAAGTAAAATTACATTTTACATATACACAGGTATCAATGTGTATTCACTTGAATATTCCTAGATTCATAGCTTGGTTGAAAGTGTTCATAGTTTTGCTCTTTTTGGCCTAATTTTACTAGCAATTACATAAAAAAAAAGGATTTCCCAAACTTGAAGAGCTAAAGTATACAAATTATATGGCTAGCGTGTTATGAGAAAATGGTTTTTCGAACACAAAAAAGTTAGAACAATAAATCACAAAAAGGAGAGATATTATATTGCTACAACAAGTTGTTGATCATCCATATATGGATGGTGGTAAAAACTGAAGTGTCCAACATCCCTGTACTTAGTGACCAACTAGAGCCCCTTATCCAATGCACAAACCACTCTAGGTAACTGATCCGTGGTGTCATTTCTTTCCATGTATGTGTGAAGGCAAGAGAAAAAGTTAAAAGTGTGTTTTATCCTCAATAAATTTTCCAATAGATGAGAAAGAAGGATATTTTGACAATGTTGCACCTCTTTTACCTAGTTAATGACTAACATATAATCACCTAAATATTGAATTTGTTCCCGTCCTTTTTCTATTGCAAGTGCCATAAAAGTTTTGAAGGCCAAGAGTTCTGCAAAATTATTTTTCCCCCTCCCTAACCCTATTTGAATATGAAATGAGTGTGATGAGGAAATAATTAATACAAATCCCCCACCACGGGATTGTTCACCTCCTTGTGAGGCGCCGTAAAAAAAAACCCATGGCATAGAAGTGTTTAGAACCTTTGCTACTATACACCATGGGTTTTCTAAGTCTTTTGACTATGGAAAGTGAGCAAGAATCGAGAGTCCCTTAGTTGTTTTCTGATTGTGGGAGGAAGATAATTCCTGAGAAACAACATTATTTCTAGCCAACCAAATAGCCTAGTATATAATAAGTGGAAGTGCTAATTAAGATTTGGTTGCCATGTTTTCTATCCAATTCCTCCATGTCTCCCCAGTACTTTGGATCGTCCAATTATAAGCATGTCTTAAAACTGATCTACAAGCATTGCATACCTGAGCAATAAGAGGACATTCCATGATTAAATGATTAGTGATTTATTCACTCCTTTTGCACAGCGAGCACCACCTTGGTCCGATTTTATGGTGCTTTTGCTTAAATTCCCAGGTTGGAATTCTTTTTCCAAAATACACCACATAAAAATACAAGCCTTCGATAGAAATTTTGATTTCCAAACCACTTTCCACTGCCATTTCTATTAAACCTTCCTTTCTACAACATTTAGGTGAATGTACCCAAGATTGGGTGTGTACAATCAGAAAACAACTAAGGGACATCCCTTAGGTGTTGTACCTCCAAGTCTCCCAGGTTTTGAAATGTGTTTGAAGATTTTATGTCATTAACCACTATGCTAGTAGCCTTCCCAAACATAGCTAAAATTTCAAATAATTTATCAACATCCCTTACTTATCCATTACACAAAATGAGGATGTCATCTATGAATAATAATTGTGTAATCGCAAGGGAATAGACTATTACTAGTCCTTCAAAATCACCTTAGCGTTTTGCATCTTCCAACATTTGGCTTAGTCATTTCGGCACTAACAAGAACAATAGTGGATATAGAGGGCACCCTTGTCTCAAACTTGATTGGACATGGAAGAAAGGTGAAGTTGAACCATTGATAAGCACCACAAAAGAAACCGAAAGAAGATAGCGCATGATCCACTTGATGAAGTCATGACTAAAATTTGTGTGGGTTAACAACAATCTGATGTATAACTAACTCACCCAATCATATTCCTTGGAAAGATCAATCTGTAACACAATTCATTTTAATATGTGAATTTTATTATTGTGCAACCCTCTTGAGATACTCTCGTAGCTCCATGAATCTCCCTACCTTCTAAAAGCCCATAGTATTATTTTGATATTAATTTTGACAATATTGGCTTAATCCTCCTCGCTATTACTTTAACTATCACCTTGTATATATAGTTACATAGAGAGATATGGAATAAATCATGAAAAATTGGGGTTTATCCACCTTTTGAATAAGTGCTATGAAAGTTGACTTAGAAGTTGACAACATTTTTCCATTTGTCTTAGATTCATTGACCACCTTCAGAAGGTCACTCCCAATCACCTAAAAAAAGCCTACGAAAAATTCCACCCCCCATCCATCTGGCCCTGGACCCTTATCCTTTTTGAAATCTAGAGAGGAATATCTTCATTTCATCCTTAGAAAACTCCTCCATTGAGGCTTTGTTTTCATCTTCTTCCACAAAACATGGAAAGAATTGAGCAACCTAATGACCTCTACAATTTTAAACCCTTCATCTGCTTTGAAAAGATTTTGAAAATGATTCTTCCCCATCATGATCTGACCTTCAAAATTAGAGATTTCTCCGCCCTCATGATCTAGCATATTCCAAATATTATTACATATTTTATGTCCTTTTGTATAGGTTTGAAAAAAATTTGGTATTCTCATCCCCACAATCTAAGAAGATGGCTCTACTTTTGAGGCGGCAAGCTACTTCTTTTGATTCTAGAATGGAATTCCTCCTAGCTTCCAGTCGAATTAACCCTTCTTTGGTCTTTGAATTTGTAAAGCCTTCTTCCCTTGTGTTAGTAAGAAAAGAAAGTTCTTGCTCAACCACAACAAGTTCTTCCTCTTCCCTTTGTCTTTTCCTAAATGACCAATATGACGCTAGCTTCTTTAGAGCCTTTGTTTTTTTGTTTTTTGAAATTGCTTAGCTGTTAAGTCTCCTGAAAGAGGGTTGAAAATTATCCAATTTTATTTCATGAGCAAGACGAAATTCCCCTTGTTTCAGCATAGAAGAGTTCAATTTAAGGGGACTGGCAAGCTTAGGATCTAGACCTTTCATTTATACCAGAATTGGAGAATGATCAGATTCCCCACTCAAGCTCACCCATTGTCTAGTGAAGTTGAACCTGACCAATAAAGGCTTTGAGAGAAAAAACCGTTCAAATATTTTTGCAATTCTATCTTCCCTTATATGACAATTTCTCCTGGAAGGATTTATATTAACATGCTCAACATCCACCAGATTTCATACTAGGAATTTGTGGATGAAATAATTTGATAAGGGATTAACCCTCGCTTGAGGCCCCTAAACCTCATATGCTCCTAGTGAGAATTTTAGATCTCCACCAATAATCAAAGCTTCAAAGTTTAAAAGTGATTTGTCAAAAGATTTATTCCAAAACTCTAAATTGTTTGCATAAGGCCGATAAAGATTTACAAATGTTAGAGGAGAGCCTAAGGCTTCATAGAAAACCTCTATACCTAATTGCAAGTCAATACTTCAAGAATTGATAAGATTTAATCTTCACACATTCCACCCTAGAGAAAAACCACCTGACCCTCCATGGAAACCTAAAACCACAATTGTCCAACCACTCAATAAATATTCAAGTAATTTTTTAATAGGAACCCCATCCCCTAGAGTTTCCCGAAGAAAAATGTTATCATGAGATTATGCTTGTATCAACCTCTTGAAAGCGAGTTTTTTGGAGGAACTTGCTAAACCTCAACATTTGAATGAAAGAATTTTCATGGATTACCCCCCATCAGGGCTTTTAACTCTCTAAGTGCCCTATTTATTGATAATTGCGTACCAGCTCCCATCTCTTCTCCTTTTCTTTAGAAATATGTGATTTCTACCTTGAACTTCCCCCCCCCTTAGGAAGAGAGAGTAACTTTCCCAAGGCCCCCAAGAAGACTATCAACGAGATGAAAAACTAGCCTTGAGAAAAAATTATATAGAATATCACCTTAATCTCGACCCTCCGAACATCCCCTGGATAGAGAAACAACAAGGGATGAGAAAACCACTTGTACTCAAGGGCAAGGACATGAGGCATAAGAATGAGAAAGGGACGTAACCAAAGCGATGATCACCACTGATTCCTCCTCAGATGAGAGATCTCCCCAGTCCTTCCCTAAACCCAAAAATGAATCAGTAAGTAAAAACATAAGAGGAAAAGGTGGAGAAATACCAAGAGAAGTATCAACCCTCGTAGTTATCTGACCTTTAGGGATTGAAGCTTCAATTCCAGTCTATAAATAATCCCCTGCTTGGTGAACTCGTGGCTCCTCTATGCATGTATTAAACCTTGAGATGGTCGGCCTAGATTGGTTTGGATTCGAGGTAAGCAGAAGTTGAGCATTCAAATCTGTAGAGGGTTCCACATCCACCTTTTGTTTATTTCTTAGCACAACATTACACATCTTCTTCTTTCTAAGCAGGCTACAATCCTTGACTAGGTGTCCATATTTGTGGCACCACCTGCATTTAAAAGGCACACCTTCAGAGTCCAATATTTGTAGCCATTCCCTCCTAATTATGATATTTATGGTTTCATGAAGTCCGTTTCTAAGATCCATATTTACCAATATGCGAGCCATTGATTTCCCCCCTGTTTCCCTGAAGGATAGATCAACCACCATAAAAGTAACCAAATTGTTCCCTAGGTCCTAGAATACCTCTTATTTCCACATCTTTGAGGGGATTCCTAGAAGCCCAAGCCAAATGAGCACCACATCCATCCGCTCTTGGCTAGCATCAAATATTGTTGTCCATAATTTAAATATTACAACAGTGGAATCTATGGACCACATTAGTTTTGACATTACAAGGGCCTCTTTATGCGTTTGGAAATCAGTCTCAACCTACTCCTTTGCTAGCAGGAAAATAACATGTTTGTTTTGTACCTTTGGGCTTACTATCGCTTTGAGCCATTCCTTCAGAAATCAGAGAGAAATTTTTTTGCCCCTCGCTCTTCCAACTAGGGTTTTTCCCCTAGCTCCACAACCTCTTTTATTACACTGTCTTTACCAAAAACAAGATTTAATTTTGCTGGTTGCTTGTTGTTCTTTGGAATTTTTTTTTTGTTTTTTTGTTTTATAGTTACCTTCCTTCTTTGGTTCTTTTATGGAGGATGTAGAGGCCCCTTCTCTAAAGGGTCGAGACTATCTTGAGGGGTTTACTACATGTGTTGTTGATTCTTGGATAACATGATCATCCATCCTGAAAAAATAATTTATAACACGACTAGAAACTAGTTGTAGATCCTTGCAACCCTCTTGACCTTTACTTGTATCACGAAACTCAGGGGTTCGGTAAAAGCCTCTACAAGAAGCCCAAACACACCATCATTTTCAATAAGAAAGTTGCCACAAAAAGATGGTGGAAGCCCTAACCCCTAGGGAGTGGTCAGAGCGATATCCACTGGAAAATGTTTGTATTCGGTTGATGGTGGAGAAGAACCCAGGGTAAAATCCCATAAGACCTATGTGGTTTCATTTTCTTGCTCATGTGGAGATGAGGTTTTGTAGAGGGGAAACCCCTAAGTGATGCTGAGAACTCAACTTCTGAACCTAAACCAAAAAGGTCGATCCCTTTCTAGAGCTAAGGTCACTAAGGGATCAAAATCCCAATTCATTTCATTAGAATTTTGACCCATACCTTTCCTTGAAGCAATGGACTCCAAAAAAGAAACAAAAATAGAGGTAGAAACATGATTTACTAAATGAAAATCTACCAAGCTTCATACCCTATGTGCCTAAAACCTCCTTCCCTGTCAGATCAACTGGAAACTTGGACTACTTTGCTAATAGTGGGTCCATAATCGACCAAACTATCACAAAGAATTTTGAGCTCCTCCTCTAATAACAAGCAACAATAATTTAACCTCCAAATTTGCGAACTGCACTGTGATAACTCTCAGTTGCATTAGCATGCAGATTTCAAGGCCTCCCGATGCCATAGCCTCAGGAGGTTCAGATCACAGGGAGAAACTTTAATTTCCTTAACCATTACTAGATGCCATGGTATTCCTCATCAAAGCAATGCAACTCTTCCCTCTTTTATTCAAATTATTAATGTCACACACACACACACATCTCTCTCTCTCTCTATATATATATAGAGAGATATATCTCTTTCTCTCTCTCTCTCTATATATAGAGAGATATATCTCTTTCTCTCTCTCTCTATATATATAGAGAGATATATCTCTTTCTCTCTCTCTCTATATATATGTAGAGAGAGAGAGAGAGATCTCTATCTCTCTCTCTATATATAGAGAGAGAAAGAGATATATCTCTCTCTCTATATATAGAGAGAGAAAGAGATATATATATCTCTCTCTCTCTATATATAGAGATATACATATAGAGAGAGAAGGAGAGAGCCCTATCTCTCTCTCTATATATATATAAAGAGAGAAAGAGTGAGATATATCTCTCTATATATACATATAAAGAAAAAGATATATCTCTATATATATAGAGAAAAACAGGACTCTCTCTTTCTCTCTATTTATATAGAGAATCCTACCCCTCTCTATATGTATATATAGAAAAAGAGATATAAAAAAAAATATATATAATATATATAAATATCTCCATATATAGAAATATCTCTCTACATAAAACCCCACGAGCTACCACATTTTTGATACATTTATCGCTAAACGTTGCCCTTCTCTTCTTTCCGAGTCTAATACCTACCCATCTATGTCTTTGCTTTATCCCTACGCATACGCACCATGGTCCATGAGAGTCTCGCAAACTCCACCTTTCTTTTTATTTTCCACCATCCCATGAAGCAAGTTATTGAATCGGACACTCACAATATCATTATGATTTAAAAGTATGTTTAATTAATTGTAATATCATTATAATTTAAAAGTAATTTTAATTATTTATAAGATAAATATATCAATAACTATTTTATCTTTTCCATATTTCATTTATAAAATAATTTTATTATAAGTACACCAATCTATCACAATTTTTTTTTTCAATCGTCACAATTTTTTTTATTTTCAATCTTTCCATTTAGAAAAAATATTTATATATGTAAGTAACACAAATATATCACGATTTTATATTTCTGAGTATTAGGAAAAAATCAAAATATCTTTTGAAAAAAGAGAAAGCGTTATGTAGATGTGTTTTAAAGAGTTAAAGATTAATTATACATTATTTTTTTATTATATTGATATATTTTTCTAATAGTATATGAATTTATTTATTTTTGTATTGATAATTCTCTATATTATATAATGTTTGAATTTTGGAAAAAGATAGAAATTAATTTAATAAATTTTTTTTTTCTATTAAATTATAATAAATTTGGGGTAGTAGGAGTGGTGTAGTTATTTTCACTTCCAATAAAAAAAATTGAAATGGAGTACAGTTGGGAGTTAGGCAATTGCACAAATAATATGGTAGAGGCATATGGATTAGTGTGAGGGCTCTTTCTGGCTAGAGAAACAAACATCGAAGATTTGTTAGTGTTGGGAGATTTGTAATTGGTTATCCACCAGCATAGATCTATTTTAAATACGGACCTAACATGAGCCTAGAGGGATCCAATTTCTTCAAGTGCAATTTCTTTTATGAGCCAACATTATTTAAATGTTTTGTATAGTTATTTATTTATTTTTATTTTTAGATTTTTTAAAATTTTTATTTTAGCGGACATGAGCAAAATTTCAACTTTTATTACAGACGGATAGGCTTACACATTATACTGGGTTGTAGAATGAGCCTCACGGCTCAATCACCTTGTTCATTGATATTTGCATAAGGATTGCAAGTTGTGAAGCATTGTTGTTCAAATCAAGACTCTGAAACTAGCCTTCTCTACTATTAGCTTCTTCCATGTGCTTACAATAAACAATTTTGTTGCAGATGATCTCACCAATAAAGGTGTAAACTTGGATGCAGGAGTCCTAATGAGAAATAATGTTCCTCCCCTCGCAATTATTCCCTATGTTATAGCTCTGATACCACTTGTTATAGATCTAACCCGGAAATATTATAGATTTGATATGAAAATATAAGACAATGCAAATAAACCCATAAATAATATGAAATGATTCTTTATTGATCAACCCTTAAGGTAGGGCAACACCATACATTCACTCCTTAAGGAAGGAGAACACTCCACAAGCCATATGCCTGTTCATACAATATTCCTTCACAATATTTCTTGACACTCTTACTTCACGTGGAGTCTCTAGCCTCTATATAGGCCTCATACATACAATACCATGGATCATTACCATGGTTCCCTCATAACATCAACTAATACCATGGGCCCATTACATTATTACTAACTACTTGTGGTCCCTTACATGATATGGGTTAACCACTTTATTTATTACTATGGCCTATCCCATTATTGCATTGTTACCTTGGGTACCTTCCTTGGTACCCCATATTATCCCCCCTAGGTATATAACATTCCACCCCCCTAAGCATGTTTCGGGGCCCCGAAACATGGGAAGAACACAAATAATAAGATCTACTCAAAAGAGTAGTTCATTGGTACCATGCACGTGCATCTAGCCATCCAAGAGAAAGGTGAACCCTCGGTCTCGCTGGTGCCTCGCTCGCTTGAGATGGAAGTTGACTGTGGTAGCTCTTCTATGTAGATGTGTAGTAGGGGGATCTTCGCTCCTCTTTATTTGTCTTGCGGGGGTTGTTGTCTGTGTGGCTGATTGGTTGCCATCTTGATGGTTGTCTTGCGGGGTGATGTGGGTGATGATATGTTGTAGTTTTAACCCACGGTGTCTTTTTCTTTAATTCACCCCTTACTGGAGCCTAACTATTATGTTGTGGTGCCTGCTGTGGTGTCTTATCTTCCAATATTACTTCAACCACTGAGCCCTCCTCTGATGTATCAGCACCTGTAACTTTTTCTGCTTCAGCCTCTGTTTGTGTTTGATTGTTTATCATCATTAGCTCATCATCTAATATGTCGGACCCTGGAACATCTTCTGCTTCAGCCTCCTTGGACTCTACCTGTTTATTAATGGAAATATCCTGTAATGTAATTTTCTTCTTTTTATACCAGAGCTTCAAGAATTTCTTCTGTACATTAATATTGATAATACCCATTGATTCCATCCAAGGGTATCCCAAAACAACATCTATGTTATCCACATCTGAAGCATAAAAATCACTATGCAACACATACTTATTCATAGAAATCTTCAAAACCTTGTACACTTGAACATTCTCATCATCAACTTGTGTATTTTCAATGTGTTTTGTTGGAACTTGCAATTTTTTTGCCAAATTAACATTGATGAAATTATGCTTGCAACTAGGATTTATAGAAAAAATGATCTTCTCTTTCTGAATCAATTCATGAACCTGCAATAAGGAGATACCAGCAGAAAATAACCCTTTAGGTTCCTTGGTTTCCTTCTTTTTTTCTAGGACAAGACCATTTGTCCATAAAGAGTTTTTCAAAATCTTCATCCAACAAGTTGTCCAACTGTTTGATTCCTAGTGAGTTCCACCATCTGTCAGCCTCCTCCTGCAAATTAAACCGTACTATAGCCTTCCAAAATACCCCATATTTGAACTTTATTGTTTGTATGAATTCTTCAATAGTAGGACCATTATCTTTTCCTGTAAAACATAGAGTCGCCATGAAGAGGGTTTTGAAAAAATTCACTTACTTGGAGAAAATTTGAAATTGTCACAGTTCCGTTAATATTGCTCAGAATCCCTATTATGACCTGTTTTCAGAAATGGAACAATCATTCTGCATCTACCCATGTGATAGAAATCTTGATCCAGACACTAGAATTTCAGATTTGCGTTGCAACTCTCCCGCCGTCACCAAAATTTCTACAAAAAAGCGCTGATTTTAAATCAGCGATATCTTCCTCATCCGGGCTCCGATTCAATTGATTTTTTTTTTTTTGAAATTGGGTTTCACAAAGAATCCAGATCTACAATTAGATTTTGCAGATCTTGCACCGGGACGTCCAGATATGCGCCGCAAACTCGCTGCCCTGAAAAATTATCTACAACCCCACTGATTTTTAAATCAGCGATATCTCCTTCATCCGGACTCCTATTTAGCCGATTTTTTTTTGAAATCGGGTATTTTTTTAAACTCAACGCCCCCGAAATCCTGCAAAAAGTAAAAAAAAATTCTCCACTTTTTTGCCCAAGAAAGTGCTCCGATACCACTTGTTATAGCTCTGATACCACTTGTTAAACTCTTGTTATAGCTCTGATACCACTTGTTATAACTCCGATACCACTTGTTATAGATCTAACCCGGAAATATTATAGATTTGATATGAAAATATAAGACAATACAAATAAACCTAGAAATAATATGAAATGATTCTTTATTGATTAACCCTTAAGGTAGGGCAACACCATACATTCACTCCTTAAGGAAGGAGAACACTCCACAAGCCATATGCTGTTCATACAATATTCCTTCACAATATTTCTTGACACTCTTCCTTCATGTGGAGTCTCTAGCCTTTATTTAGGCCTCATACATACAATACCATGGATCATTGCCATGGTTCCCTCATACCATCGACTAATACCATGGGCCCATTACATTATTACTAACTACTTGTGGTCCCTTACATGATATGGGTTAACCACCTTATTTATTACTATGGCCCATCCTATTATTACCTTGGGTACCTCCCTTGGTACCCCATATTATCCCCCCTAGGTATATAACACCTTAACAGTGGGTCTGATATGCATTGTAAATTTTGTTTATATCTACGGGTCATTTGGAAAATCTACACCTCCAAAGACCCATGTCCTTTAGGATAGTAAAACAACTAATAGATATTAAGAATAAAGACCATTGTGAGGTTATGTATAGCTGGCCTCAGAGAATTTTCATCATATTCACATGTTGTACAAGTTATGATCCAAATGCAGATTTGGACTTAATACAATATTCTCGTCATGGTTATATATATATATAATTATATATATATATAGAGAGAGAGAGAGTTCAGAGATAGAGAGAGAGAGAGAGCTCTCTCTATTCTATATATAGAGAGGGATTTCTCTCTCTTCATATATATTTATATAGATCTCTCTCTCTCTCTCTCTATATATATAGATTCTCTCTCTCTCTCTCTTCTCTCTCTACTATTATATATATATATATATATATAACCAAGACAAGAATATTGTATTAAGTCCAAATTTGCGTTTGGATCATAACTTGTACAACAAGTGAGTATGATGAAAATTCTCTAAGGCCAGCTATACATAACCTCACAATGGTCTTTATTCTTAATATATATTAGTTGTTTTACTATCCTAAAGGACATGGGTTTTTGGATGTGTAGATTTTCCAAATGACCCTTAGATATAGAAAACATTTAAAATGCATATCATACCCACTGTTAAGGAATAATTGAGAGGGGAGGAACACTATTTCTCATTAGGACTCCTGCATCCAAGTTTACACCTTTATTGGCGAGATCATCTGCAACAAAATTGTTTATTGTCAGCACATGGAAGAAGCTAATAGTAGAGAATGCTAGTTTCAGATTCTTGATTTGAACAACAATGCTTCACAACTTGCAATCCTTATGCAATATCAATGAACAAGGTGATTGAGCCGTCAGGCTCATTCTACAACCCAGTATAATGTGTAAGCCTGTCCGTCCGTAATGAAAATTGAAATTTTGCTCATGTCCCCTAAAATAAAAATTTAAAAAAATCTAAAAATAAAATAAATAAATAGCTATACAAAACATTTAAATAATGTTGGCTCATAAAAAAAATTTGCACTTGAAAAAATTGGATCCCTCTCGGCCCATGTTAGATCCGTATTTAGAATAGATCTACGCTGGTGGATAACCAATTGCGAATCTCCCAACACTAACAAATCTTCGATGTTTGCTTCTCTAGCCAGAAAGAGCCCTCACACTAATCCATATACCTCTGCCACATTATTTGTGCAATTGCCTAACTCCCAACTATACTCCATTTCAATTTTCTATTGAAAGTGAAAATAACTACACCACTCCTACTACCCCAAATTTATTATAATTTAATAGAAAAATAATTTTATATAGAAATTATCGTCTTTTTCCAAATTCATATTTATATAGATAATTAATCAATACAAAATTAAAATAAATTCATATTACTTTATATGAAAAATATATCAACTAATAATAATAAAAAATAATGTTATAAATTAATCTTTAACTTTACTTTAAAACACATTACACTAATTGCTTTCTTTTTTGTCAAAAAGATATTTTGATTTTTTCCTAATACTCAACAAATATAAAATTGTGAGATATATTTGTGTTACTTTATATATAAATATTCTTTTATAAACTGAAGATTGAAAATTAAAAAAAATTGTGAAAGATTGAAAAGTAAAAAAAATTGTGTAGATTTGTGTTACTTTATATATAAATATTATTTTATCAATGAAATATTGAAAAAGATAAAATAAGTTATTGATATATTTATCTTACACATAATTAAAATATATTTTTAAATTATAATGAATTACAATTAATTAAACATACTTTTAAGTCATAATGATATTGTGGGTGTCCGATTCAATCAACTTGCGTCATGGGATGGTGGAAAATGAAAAGAAGGTGGAGTTTGCGAGACTCTCATGGACCATGGTGCGTATGGATAAAGCAAAGACATAGATGGGTAGGTGTTAGACTGGGAAAGAAGAGAAGGGCAAAGTTGAGGGATAAATGTATGAAAAATGTGGTAGCTCGTGGGGCCCAGCTTAGCTCGGGGTTTGCGCTATATTATTTTATTTGGTTTGATCACTGTCCGACACAGTCCGTGGAGTCCGTCGAGGTAGTTGCTTCCGGGGCCGAAAGAAAGTTAAAGGGGGAAAAAGTTAAGTGGATGAAAATGGAGACGATGGAATCTACCCATACTTATTCCATCACATCACTCTCCACTGTAGCTCTGCTGCTACTACTTACATATCTGCGAAAGTGGTAGGTAGCTCGATTATTTTCTTGCCAAATGGCGTCGCAGGCCAGATGAAGAAATGGTCTGTGAAGAATGAGCAAAGAAGGCCTATGGTTTAGCTGGGTCTGGAACAGGAACTAATAATTGATCAGTAGCAGCGTTCGTAATTTCTTGGTGCTCTTGTCGTAAAGAAAAGAGAAGACAATGGCGGGGAGGAATCCGAGCGACACAACTACTCGGCGTCTGTCGAGAACACAGACGACGGGGAACCTGACGAGGACACAGACAATGGTGAACCTCTCAGAGTCGGCAATCGACAGTGAAATCGTCCCTTCGTCCCTTTCCGAGATCGCCGGGATTCTTCGTGTGGCTAATGAGATTGAGAGTGTCAGCCCTCGCGTCGCATATCTCTGTATTCATCTCTTGCTCTGACCTCGCTTTTTCTCCCTTTATGTCTGTATATTTAGGGTTTAATCATTAATCGCGCATGCTTTACTCTACTGCAGGCCGGTTCTATGCATTCGAAAAAGCTCACAGACTGGATCCTACATCCAACGGTAGAGGTGTTCGCCAGTTCAAGACAGCTCTCTTGCAAAGACTAGAAAGGGTATTAGTTGTCCTCTCTCAAAATTTCTCCTCTTGTTGCGAGGCGCGGTATTTATTATTAATTTCTTTCAACAAACTAAGCAGCAGCGTCTGTTTACTGTCAGTCTGCCTAAGCTCTTCATGCTTGTTTTCCGAGTGTAAATTAAATTAAAATGATTTTGCAATGTAACAAAATATTTGTTTCTCGAAATAGTTCAGACAGCTTCAACAAGCAACCAAAAACTGTGATTTTTGGTCAAAGTTGTATGACTTTAACCCGAACAGTAATCTTTATTTGAGTAATGTCTGAAGTCTGAGTCAAAATTGTTCAAAATTTATCTTCCTATGGGAATATCCGAAATAAAAAACGACAAAATAGTTTCAAATCCCGTCTATATACATTTCAGGATTTCAAATTATGCGACTCTTACGTTGTCGGAACAGGAAAAGTAACCGGAAATGACAATGCAATGAGAAATAGCGCCAGAGGGTTTCATGCAGATCTTCGCGTCCCCCCTCTTTTCCTCCTGCATAAAACTGACAGTGCTTACAAAAAGCAATTTAGTGAATGCATTTCACTAGTCAAGACTCAAAACAGATAATGCGTAAATATTGGAAATCTATCTAGATTTACAGCTTTACATCATGGAACATTGGAATCAGCTCAAAACTGAAAATCAATCAAAGTAAAACAACTGACATTCACATCATAACAGATTCTAGAACATTTGGAATTTCTATAATGTACGCCTTGTATTTATTCATTGCATAAAAATTTGGAAGAATTTCTAATTTTCAAGTATATGGTGATAATAGAAAATCATATCTAGTTGACTCCAGACATTGCACAGCTTGTAATAGACCAATAACCAAATTCATTTGGATGTGCCATCTCTCACCCCAGCTTTTGTTGCTAGTAAATAATCACCAACCCAAAGCCAATAGGTGTCTAATCACCATGTGGCATGGGCATGGTCATTTAACCTTCTATATGCTTGTCGTACAAAACTTTCATGAAATCATTTAACCTTGTATCTACTTGTCCTACAAAATCTCCAATGGAAGTTCATCATCACGATCATTGTCATCCACTCCTTCTTTGTTGCCAGTGTAGTGCCCGTCGAACCAGTGCCACTAGGTGTCTAATCACCTTAGGTGAGGTCATTTATCATCCTATCTATATTCGCCTACAAGACCTCCAAAGCAACTTCATCATCACCATCACCCATCCCATCACCTCACCTTTTGTTGCTAGTGTAGTGGTTGTTAAGCCAGAGTCACTAGGTGTCTAATCACCTTGGGCAAGATCATTTAACATTCTATCTATATTCTCCTATAATGACTTGTTGAAAATCTAGCGAGTAAAGGTCTTCTGGCTTATGCCTTAGCTAATGAAGATCTCGATTTGTCTTTCCTTAGTATGAGTGCGAGCTCATGAGTTAGACTTCAATTATGATGAGTTTATTTCCAGTTTACTGGAATAATCATCAAGATGGCATGCACAGAGTTGGGCTTCAATTAAGTGGAGTCTTCATCAATTTGACTACAGAATGAGGTGGCAGTTACAAGTTCAGTTATAGCGAGTTAGTCTTTAGTCTTGATTGAAGGAAGAACGAGTTAAGACTCCAAGTGTTGATTGGAGAGAGAAAAAGCATCACTCTCAATTAACTCGTCAATTAGAACTCGAGTTCTAAAATTGAACCGAGCCTTCCTTGCATGATCGAATTGGGTCTATAAAGAGGAGGGTGAAGGCACAAGAAATCACAAGTTTTGTTCACAAGGTTTGTGAGACAAGACAATTCATGAGTTTGTGAGAGCATCTTTGATTGTCAAGAGTGCATAGCTTATGACCTAAGAAATACGAGATCGCAAGTGCGCTAGAATTTAGGAGATTGATTGTGCGCAGTTTTGAGGAGCTAGTGTCTTAAGAAATAGGAGGTAGGAAATGCTCAAGGAAATAGGCTAAGTTGCACAAAACGCTGAAACGTTTCAGACTTTCCGAAATGTGTATGTTTAGAAACGTCACCTCCCAAAAATGGAAACGTAATAAGATCCATAGATTACAATTTAGAAGGAAAAACAAGTATATATTAACTCTCATAGATGATTACATGATGGTCGAGTTTCAACCAAGTTTCGGAGTTTCAGGTATAGGTACAGCTCGAAACCTCAGGTTCCTAGAAGTTTCGTGCAACATAGGAAATAAGACTTGCGCTAAGAAATAGGAGCCAAACTTGCATTAGGGAATAGGGAATATGCACAAAGAAATAAGGCTGCCATGTGCACAATGAATGAGGAGTAGGATCAAGCAAGATGCAGGGTAAGTCAAGGAGGCAGCATGGAAACAATTGCGAGTTAGAGGGCTGAGATCAAGCAATGATCAAGGCATGCCGAGATCGATTGTATCAACTGAGCTTTGTGGGAAGAAGCATAATGCTTTCTCAGAGGGACAAATTGCTTTGTAATAGATCCAATTGCTCAAGAACAATAAATAAAATACCACAACCAAGGAAGCAGGTTTTCCCTTTTGGGTTTCTTGCGTAAACAAGCGTGTTAATTTGTGTGATGTGTTTTTTATCTCTAGTGTTTCGCTACTTGTGAATTGTTAAGAAATTTTGTATCTTGTTGAAAGTAAACTAGGTTTCAGTTTTCAATTATTCATCTAAGTAGTTGTAGATTTTCATGGAAATTTAACGTGACCTCCATAGAATGTTTGTCATCACCATCATCCATCCCATCATCTCACCTTTTGTTGCTTATAGTGCTTGTTGACTTAGAGCTACTAGGCTTCTAATCACTTTGGGTGAGATCATTTAATAATTGATTCCATATTCTCCTACAAGATCTACAAAGTAAGTTTGTCATCACCATCATCCATCACATCTCCTCATCTTTAGTAGTTGTAGTGCTTGTGGAGCTAGAGCCACTAGGTGTCTAATCACCTTGGTCAAGGTCATTTAACATTCCATCCATATCCTTTTACAAGATATCTAAAGGAAGTTTGTCATCAACATCATCCATCTGACAAGTCAAACTCAATATTTTTGCTATTATTGATGCAGAAAGCAAAGATTTGTGTTAACAAACACCAAATCCAATGCCTTTTGTGAGGTAAGTTGATTCTAGTTAGCAAAGTGGATGAAATGCATATTCACTCCTATTTTTCTCTTATGTTAATGAGTTAATGGATTGATCATAGATGACTTCAAAGGAAAATGGACTTGAGTTTTGTTGTTTCCAAAAGTCTGTGGGCCCAAGTTGAAACTCGTTGTCAGTGCATTGCTCATCTACAAATTGGCTCTTAGAACTCACATATTTCTCAAATCAATCACATGGTTGTTCAATCTTCAAGATTGTAGTACTAGTTAATAAAGCTGTTCCAAATTTGCATGGTCTTTGCCTTTTTTGCTTATGAAACCATTTTGGTTTGAGTAGAAATGTTATCAAATGGATAGCAATGTCAAGCAACTACCACATCCATAGACTAAGATCCTACACCTCATATTCAATTCAATTTTAAAATGCTTATCAAAAATGATATCTTTAGACCTCTCCCCCATTTGGTCTATCCAGTCATTAGCATTCCCCAGGCATGGATGGCCATTGTAAAAAATGTGGAAGAAATCTAGTAGGAATTGTTTGGATGTTGTATTCTCCACCCTCCAAAACTTATTAAATGAGGAATTGATTGTAAAGTCCTCAACTTTTGCAGTGTCACTAGTAGTAGGGCTGTTCTGACATGCCACTCAATAGGAGCCACTCATAATACAAGTGATTGACATGGTTTTAGGAGACTTTAACATGATAAATGTGGTGCAAATCTAATCTATGAACACCAAAAAGCTACAATTGGCATATTTCCTATGATTTGATGTAAAACGATTAATTTTGAAAGGCTCAGTCATTCTGGCTTCATTTGACGTATTCTTGACCCAAGTAATGTTATTAATGGCTTTTAAGTACGAGATTAACATAATGAAAGACCCAAGGAGTCAAAATATATTTGGACATTTATCCTTTGCCATTGCTCCTATAAGTATGTCGTTGACAACAATATTTGTTATAATCTATATCACATTTTTTGTCTCAACCTATTCAATAAGCATATTTTGATGTCATCACATCAAAATATGCGCAATCATTTACCTTCCAATTAGTGTCACAACTTTTAAAAAATATTGAATCTTGTGGGTTAGAAACATGGTTGACAACATACATGGGTAATAGGTATGAGTATCTGTATTGGTATAAGTGTTAAATTTGGCAACTAGGGCCAAACTTCACCTTGGACAACTCATATCAGGCAACTAATATTTTTATTAGATTCCTCTCTTTGAGAGGTGTGGGATTGATCTAAAGATCACCCATTCTGACATGTACAAATGGAATTATGAATTTATTTTGATTATGGACAAATTGTCAAGGTCGACCAGCCATTTATTTGCACCCTCAAGCCCACAACATTGCATATAAATACAAGGAGCCTCCTCATTTTGTCATCTCTTCTCACAATCATTCTTCTCTCTCCTTTGTTGATTGGGTACGAATTTCAGAGGCAACTCTCCACACATGCGAAGAAGAGCAGGGTTTTCTGTCTCTGTGTTGACTGAAATTGCAAGAGGCTTTTTTGACTTACATTGACCTGTTTTGACTGCGGTTTTGTGTGGAGGATCTCTGTTTGGGTAGGCCGCATTTCTGGGCATAGAAACCAAGGCTATTTGACCACTGTTTGACAACATTGACTGCAAAAGGGTTTGCTACAACGTTGAATTTTGTTGACCAGATTTGACTAGACTATTTTGGGCTGATTTGTCTAGCTGTTGGACGCTGAGTTGATCGAGTTTGACTAAGCTGTTTTGGAGGTCAAAATCTGCCTTGTTGACCAACGTTGACTTTCCGGTTAGGGCTTTCTGTTATTGTTGTTTGACTGGTTAGATTTCACTTTGATTGGGCAAGTGAAAAATTGTATATTGTACTCTCTCTCTTTGCTGAACTTTAAGAATTATAAGAAGAATTGATCAAGGGTTTCGCCACATCGGGGTTTGTCCCTGGCTGGTGCCATATCTTGTGTCCTCTTGTCTTGGCTAGTCTTCTACTGTTATTGTTTATTTCCAATCTGCCTTTTACTATCATGTTGATGTGATTGATACACTGGATATTGATATTGGGCTAATAAGAAAATTGAAGTAAAATTGCCCTTAAGCATAGAACGTACCATTGTTATCTAAAATTAACATGATCTCAGAGCTGAGGTGAAGACAGCCCAAGCAAGAGTGAGAAGAGCAATCACTAAGAGGACAAGATTCAATGGCCTCCACATCCTACTTCAACTCTGATGATAAGCTTTATGATAAGTTTGATTATCATGCATGGAAGATGTCTCTTGATTTGACTTTACAAGAGCAAGATGTTATGGATTATGTGTAGGGAAAGATTTCAGAACCTCCTTCAAATGCACCGGCTGCTGCTAAGACAAAGTACAAGAAGAGTGAAGTCAAAGCGAAGAAGATCACAATGGATTCTATTCATAAGCATTTAGTTGCTTACATCTCCGATTTGAACACATCAAAGGAGATATATGATAGGTTGGTTGGCATGTTCAAATTTAGCAATGCAAACCAAGTTATTTTCCTCAAGAACAAGCTGAGGGATATAAAGAAGGGAAGAAAAGAAGATATTCAATCCTACTTCATGAGGATTACTAGATAAAAAATGATCTTCTTTTGATTGGAGAAGCTATTGCTGATAGGGAGCTTACTCTCATTGCCCTCGAAGGACTTCCTTGTGAATGGCACGTGTTCAACACTACTATTCTTAACAATGACAGGATTCCAGGTTTTGAAGAATTGCTGACTAGATGTTCTCAAGAAGAAACAAGGATGATGGAACTAGATATGCCTTTAAAGAGGAATGATCCTACTGCATTCTCCGCTCATGCTAAAAAGAACATTGCAGGTTCAAACAAGCAATGTCAAGGAAGGTTGGGTTTCAAAAATGGAAGGAAGGGAAGATGCTTCATTTGCAACAAGTTTGGCCACTATGCTAGAGAGTGTCCTAATAGAAGGGATACACCTCACAATGATGACAACCACAACAACAACAATTTTAGGGGCAACAACAATCAAAGGAATGGCAGATTCAACAACCGAGGTAAAAGGAATGCTCCTGCTCCTCATCAAGGAAATGGTCGCCCTCCCAAGAGATCAAGAAACACAAGGTATAATGAATCTAATGTTGTTGATAACAAGCAAAAATGATTTTATCTTATATATGCCCTCTCTTCTGCATCTCCTCTAGACACCTTGGGAAATTGGTTGATTGATAGTGGTGCCTCAAGGCACTTCATTGGGTATAAGGAAGCTCTTTCAAATCTGATTGAAAAGAATACAAATTTGGAAATTATCCTTGGAGACAATGCCACCTATCCTGTGAAGAGAGTTGGGAATGCTACTCTTCAATTGAATCGAGGTAACAACATTCATCTACAAGAAGTACTATATGTACCCGATCTAAAGAAGAACCTAGTATCTATCTCGGTGATGGAGGACAAAGGATTCAAGGTGGCATCATTGATGGAAAGGTATGTGTGTGGAATAAAAATTTCAAAGATGCATTTACACTTGGCTTCAGGGTTGATAGCCTATATCAAGTTGGAGGAAGCCCATTGGGAGCTATGTCTTGCGACACATCACTTCATTCCGAATTATGGCACCAGAGGTTTGCTCATCTACATTATAAGGCTCTACTTGATGTGAGGAAGATGGTGACAGGTATGCCCGAATTTAAAGTAGAACATGAAGGTGTTTCTCAGGGGTGTGCCGAAGGAAAGCATACAAGGGGACCATTCCCCTCAAGTGATAGCAAGACTACTGACATATTGCAATTGGTTCATTCTGATCTATATGATATGATGCCCGTGAACTCATTAGGAGGATATTTATATTATGCTATCTTTATGGATGATTTCTCTCGCAAGACTTGGATATATTTCTTGAAGAAGAAGGACGAAGTATTCTCATGGTTCTATTCTTTCAAAGCTTTGCTCGAAAATCAAAATGGGAAGAAGATGAAAATATTGAGGACCGATAATGGAACCGAATATGAATAAATTGAGTTCAATAATTATTGTAGAGAAGCTGACATTAAAAGGGAGACTACCACCGCATATACTCCTGAGCAAAATGGTGTTGCTAAAAGGAAGAACCGTTCTATCGTAGAAGCCACTCATGCCATGCTTCATGATCAAAGCCTTTCGAAGTTCTTATGGGCTGAAGCCGCAAACACTGCCTTGTATGTTCAAAATAGATGCCCTCATCAAGCGTTGGACTCCAAAACTCTCGAAGAAGTTTTCACTGGTAAGAAACCTAATGTTTCTCACTTCAGAATTTTTGGTAGTCTTGTATATTTTCATGTGCTGAAAGAAAAAAGAGGAAAATTGGATTCTTCTGGGAAGAAAGGAACATTTGTGGGCTATAGTGAAACTTCTAAGGCATATAGAATCTATGTGCCTGGAAAAAGAGAAGTGGGGATAAGTCATGATGTCACTTTCGATGAGGATGCTGCCCTTGGAAAGATTAGTAACCTTCCTCTTCCAAGGAAGGACAAAAAAGCAGATTCAGGAAGCAAGGAGAACTACAGGATGAGCCGATGCTCGATGTTGAAGGACCAATGAATCCCTTTGATCCACCCCCTCATGAGCCCTCCTCCTAAAAAGGGAGACCCTCATGGCTTAGGGAGAATCTTGAAGATGTTGAGAGAAATGTTGCACCTAGGGGGACATTTCGTGAAAGCAAGAAGCCGAATAGGTACCAAGGGTACTTAACTGCAATGAGCACCATTGTTCAATTTGAGCCTTGCACATTCAAAGGAGCTGCAAAGCACCAAGTTTGGAAGGATCCAAAGAACGAAGAGTATGAGTCGATTATGAAGAATGATGTTTGGGATGTGGTCCCTAGACCCAAGGACAAATTTGTTGTCACCTCGAAATGGCTCTACAAAATCAAGCATGGAGCTGATGGAAGTGCTGAAAAGTTCAAGGCCAGATTTGTTGCTCGAGGCTTTTCTCAAAAGGAAGGTGTAGATTATGATGAGATATTTGCACCAGTTGCCCGCTACATCACCATCCATTCAATTATAGCCCTTGCTGCCTTGCAAGGATGGAATCTACACCAGATGGATGTCAAGACTGCCTTCTTGCATGGTTCACTTAAGGTTTATGTAGAACAACCTGAGGGGTTTGAAGTTCAAGATCGTCAAACACATGTATGCAGGTTGAAGAAAACCCTCTATGGGCCGAAGCAAGCACCCCGGGCTTGGTATGAGAGGACCGATAGCTATCTAATGAAGCTTGGATTTACAAGGAGTGAAGTTGATCCGAACCTTTACTTTAAGGTTGAGAATGATAGACCTCTCATCTTGGTACTCTATGTGGACGATCTATTTCTAACAGGTGCAGAGCCTCTTATACATCAATATAAGAGGGAGTTGGCTTCTGAATTTGAATTGAAGGACCTAGGATTAATGCATTATTTCCTAGGGTTGGAGGTCTGGCAAAAACCAGGTGAGATTTTCCTTTCTCAAAGAAAATATATAGTAAAGTTATTTGAAAGATTTGGGATGTTGGACAACAAGTCCTTGACTACTTTGATGGAACTTAACTTCAAGAAGTTATGCGAAAGTGCTGTTGGGCCCGATTTAGGAAATCCTTTTGAGTATCGTCAACTTGTGGGGGCCCTGATGTTCTTGGTGAACTCCTGTCCAGACATATGTTTTGTAGTGAATACATTGAGTCAGTTTATGGTCAAGCCTCGTCACATACATTGGATTGTTGCCAAGAATCTCTTGAGATATCTCTGGGGCACAATCACTTATGGATTGAGATACACTATCGGGAATGTGAGGCTCCATGGTTACTTTGATGCAGACTGCGCTGGCAATGTGGTGGATCGTAAAAGCACATTTGGATGTTGCTTCTCTCTAGGTTCTACTTCGATATCATGGATGAGCAAGAAGTAGAAGTCTGTTGCCTTGAGCACCGCTGAAGCTGAATCCATTGCTGCTAATATGGCCTCCTGTGAAGCTGTTTGGTTGAGGAAGCTCTTTAGTGAGCTGTTTGGACATGTGCTTGATACCACCATGAACTTCTGCGACAACCAGAGTGGGACTCATCTTTTTGAGAATCTAGTGTTTCATGACCGCTCCAAGCATATTGATATCAGGTGCCACTTTATCCGGGATGTGGTACAACAGGGAGCAATAAGGCTCCAACACATTGGGACTGATGACTAGGTCATCGATATTCTTACAAAGCCCTTGGGGAAGGTCAAATTCTTAACCTTCTGTGAACGACTTGGAGTCATGGAGAGACCCTCTTATGAGGGTCCCGTATGAGATGGATGTTGAGCTCTGGGAGCTCTGGGGGGCTCGGGGTACTTCTTAGAGCAATGAGCGATCATAGGGTGAGTGGTTCACCTTCCCCTAATGGTGCGCGATGTACAAGGCAAGTGGTTCTCCTTCCCCTGTGATACCCCATGTTGTTATATGCATAGGATGAGTGGTTCACCTTCTCTTATGGCATATGAGCAGGATGAATGGTTCACCTTCTCTTGGCGGCACATCCTACCCATGCAGTCTGAGACTCATGGGAAGTACCTCTCATCTGGCCAATGAGTAGGGAAATGAGGATAGTGACCATAGTACTACCGATGGATGCATCGTGTACTATAGTACTCCTTATGTTAGGATGTTGATATTGATCTGGGATCAATGGAAACTGACTTCGGGTTAGTTAAGAGTGCTATGGCACACTCTCTATTATTGGAGACTGACTTCGGGTCAGTGGAGATTATTTCTTCTTTGTTCATGGTTCAGCAGAGCAGAGCAGAAGAGAACAGAGACAGGGATGGTACAGATTGTCAGACAATTTGGCAAGTGAAGTTCTCCCTAGTTGAGAGGGAGTGTTAAATTTGGCAACTAGGGCCAAACTCCACCTTGGACAACTCAAATGAGGCAACTGATATTTTTATTGGATTCCTCTCTCTGAGAGGTGTAGGATTGATCTAAAGATCATCCCATTTTGACATGTACAAATGGAATTATGAATTTATTTTGATTATGGACAGATTGTCAAGGTGGACCAGCCATCTAATTTGCACCCTCAAGCCCACAACGTTGCATATAAATACAAGGAGCCTCCTCCTCATTTTGTCATCTCATCTCACATTCATTCTTCTCTCTCATTCGTTGATTGGATATGAATTTTAGAGGCAGTACTCCACACGTGCGAAGAAGAGAAGGGTTTTCTGTCCTTGCGTTGACCGAAATTGCTAGAGGTTGTTTTGACTTGCGTTGACCAATGTTGACCTGTTTTGATTGCGGTTTTGTGTGGAGGATCTCTGTTTGGGTAGGTCGCATTTCTAGGCACAAAAATTGAGCCTTTTTGACCACTGTTTGACTAACGTTGATTGCAAAAGGGTTTGTTGCAACTTTGACTTTTGTTGGTCAGATTTGACTAGACTTTTTCAGACTGTTTTTGGGCTAATTTATCTAGCTGTTGGAGGCTAAGTTCACTGAGTTTGACCGAACTGTTTTGGAGGTCAAAATCTGCCTTGTTGACCAGCGTTGACTTTCTGGTTAGGGCTTTCTGTTACTGTTGTTTGATTGGTCAGATTTCACTTTTATTGGGCAAGTGAAAAATTGTATATTATACTCTCTGTCTTTGATGAACTTTTGAAGAATTATAAGAAGAATTGATTAAGGGTTTCCCCACATTGGGGTTTGTCTGTGGCTGGTGCCATATCTTGTGTCCTCTTGTCTTGGCTAGTCTTCTACTGTTGTTGTTTATGTTCTATCTGCATTTTACTATCATGTTTTTTTTTTTTTTTTTTAAATTAGACTAATTCTATTAAAAAGAGAAGAGTATAGTACAATCAAGCTTGCATGCAAGTGAAGCAGAAAAGCAAGGGGGCCCAAGGAAATAGGCACCACCTTGCTCTTTGGCTAAGAACCAGGAGAGGGCTAAGGAGAACATGGAATAACAAAGAACCGGAACTAAGCAGAAAGAACTACCCTGAGGGGATTGTTATTGTCACACGACTTTTTTTTCCTTTTTTCTTGCTTACTTTGACCCATTCAGTGGAATTTGGCTGAGCCGAAACAAGTTGAAGACTGTTCTGCTCTGGCAGCGGAAAATCCTTCTCAAAATCTGAGGAAGAAGTGAGATGAGCACGTTTCTGAGAAATCTGAGAGACGGAGGGGTTTGCCGGATCATCCAAGGGAGCATCCAGCGGAATCTCATCGTTCAGCACGTCTGCAACTATTTCCTCCTCATCTGAACTGGTGGAGTCTGAATCTTCCATAGGCGGAGGAGGCGCACAGGGGTTCCAACTTTTGGACTTGGGCTTGCGCTTAGGAGTCTTCTTTTTGTCAAGGTACTGGGGACAGGAACTTTGGAGATGTCCTGTTTGATGACAATGGCGGCAGCGGAAAGCTGTGTTCTCGTAATCCAAGGTTTGAGTCCAATGGAAATCTCCATACTTGAGATTAATCTGATCCGGCAGTCCTCTGCTTATATCTATTTCTGCACAGAATCTACCATATGTGTAGAGCCCATTTTCCTTCCGCGAAGAGTCTACAGCCAGGTATCTTCCTAAAGTATCTGCAATTGCTAAGAAGACCGAAACGTGCCATAGATGCACCGGAAGGTTCGGGAGCCTGACCCAAATGGGCGTCTTGGTGATAACAGCTGTAGAAGGGTCAAAGTCTGGAAACCAAGGAGTAAGAAAAAGCCCTGCCGAGCCCCAAAACCAAGGGCCTCCCGTTAAGGCCTTATGATAATCTTCATCTCGGTCAAAAACCACAATGAAGAATCCTTTTGAACATAAGTGTATCTCGCTTTTTTTAGTCCAATTGGTATGAATCCATTGGTATAGATCTGATGTGCGAGGCCATAGCCCATTGAATCCGCATACAAGTGCGGCTTCTGCATAAAGTTGATATCGATCATCAATCCCAGGATGGGAGAGATTGATAGAAGGAATGTCCTCTGATTTGTCTACCAGAAAGGGCTTTGGAGCCTCAGATGGATGGCTTGCTGATGGAGAAGGCTGTGAATGGGCAGCATCTTTGTGGACAGCATCTTTATAGGAGAAAGAAGGGGCAGAGGAGGTCTGCCCAAAGGAACCACCTCTCAAACGAAATGTAGCCACAATAGAGGCATCCCTTTGAATGCTGTAATAGGAAAGAGGAAGGGTATTCATGAGTTGCTTACCCTTGTATAGCAGTCTGAGGTAATAGGAAGGGATTCCTAGCCGGCTTTCAAGATTTTGCACGAGGTCCTGCACAAGATCCGTAGCGCGTGCCCATTGCATTGTCGTCTTGCCCGAGAGGTTGACTTGGATTTGAAAAGCAAGTGATTCTTCAAGCAGATCTGGTTCAGATCTGGCCCCTGCTGCCTGGTTCAAACAGATCCAGGATTCCTTCGAACCATGGCAAGGAAAGGGAGAAACTTCTTCTCTGCATTTGGCTTGATCGCCCCGGGCGGCGCAAGCATTAAGTATGCAGGGAAAAAATACTTGGAATCCTCTTGCCGGAGTTCCAACTCTTGTGATTGATGGATCTGATGCAGGGATTTTGCTCTGTGGCTTTTGCATGTCCCATATCAATGGATGGGCGACCAAATCTGATAGTCCAGGGCTTGATCTGTACAGGGAGCCGCGGAGCGATGGGAATGGCTCCCATTCAGAACTCCATGGTAGGGGGGAACCCAGATCTACGCCAAAAAAAACAGAGCAGCGTTCTGATATTCAATGTAAAGAGATTTTCCTCCATACCTTAAACAGAGTCTACGATTTTCCCTTTTGCGAGTTCCATTATTGCTGAAAACCGCTTCTCCGCCGTGCTTGTTCTCGTCAGCTATGTCCTGATGGTATCCTGACGACTGGCCGTTTGAACCGCCTGTTTCAACCCTGAGATTGTCGGCGATCTTCGTCTTCTGGGAGTTAACTGAGTTTGTCAGATCTTGGCGGACAGGGGGGTTCGTTTGAACAGGGGGCTGCAGAGGCGGACGATCGACGATGGTTCTGGATCCTCCATGCACCAACAAACCCTCTAGAGAGCCCCAGGAACCATAAATGCGACCAGTCGAGGCCATCTCCAGAATCGTGTTCGACTAAAACTTGCTCTCGGGTGTGGATTAGTTGCTATTCTTAAATGGAGTTAATTACTTGCTTAAGAGAAATTAATTACCAAGTCACTGGATGAACAATTGTTACTTAAGATGCTTCACTATCCTAAATGAGATGTAAATCCTACAATCTAGGTGAGGTGCAAGATCTTGGTTAATTTTAGATTATGTGCCTATTTGAAGTGTGTCCTTTCTCTTAATTGTTTTGAAGCCAGTCTCTACAGTAGGTTGTGAGAGAGAAAGAGGGGGAAGCAAGTTGACGCTTGGTTAATGATACCGCCCCTAGGTTTCTAACCACCCGATGCCTTTGGCGTTGCAGAGACTCCAGCTCTAATGACTGCAAGGTGATCGTGTTAACCACTAAAGAGTTTCTAGACTTCTCAAGCTAGATGAGAAAAATGAACCTATATTTCTATCGACCAAGCTTATGCTTGGAAGTTGGAATTAAATTTATTAATGCAAGAGGCTAGCCCTAAAATGCTAGTGCAAAAGATGAGTGCTCTTAAGGTGAGATTATTTAATGTTCTTAAGTACTTAATTACAATGATCTTCATTGAACAACATAATACTTACCCAATAGATAAATGAAAATCTCAACCACAAGAGAGTGCTCAAAACTCAATGGTGCTAGAGAATGTGACTAGTAGAGAATTGCTTAAAGACAAGATTAATGTTATGTGACACAATTATCAACCTTCAAGATTAGAACAATGGATCATCAATTTCCCAATTAGAGACTCAAAGAGAGTTAGATTTCTTAACAATAAGCAATGTATCCACTTATCCAACAATGCTATTAGCAATGAGAAACAAGATCATTAATTACAGTGTCACTTGGAGCAATTAGCCAATTAAACACTTATCAATTTGAATAGAACACTTATGTGTGAATGCAAGAGTGTAAAAGATGTCAATGACTAAACTTAAGCCCAAATCACTTCCACTATAAATGATTATGAATTGTAAAAAATTCTTAGCCAATTGTACAATTGTAGAGACTTATGTGTGATTTATTATTACTGCAACCTTGTATTCAGAGGTCTGCAATTTTATATCAGCAGTTAACAAATGATGATAAATGCCATAGATAAGCTAGAAAATCAAAGCATTCAACTTCCAAAGATATCCAATTGATTATAAGATTGCTTGAAAACTATAGACCAGACTTTTGATGCTCAGATCAGACCTCAAAATTATGTAGATCAGACTTGAAACAACTCAGACGAATAGTGATTTAGTCCAATAAGGTGCCAAATTATTAGTGCCACAATAGCTCTAATGATTAGCGAATCAATGTGAGTGATTATTAGATGATCTTTTGGTTATTATTAATGGATTTATTTGAGTTATATTACTGCATAAAGTGACTGTAGCAAAACATAGAAAAAAAAAGAGGGAAAGAAGCAAACCAAGAGGCCTAGTTGAAAGCTAGAGGGCTTGAGTTTTGCTTCTACTCCTTGCAACCATCAAGTTAACAATAAGATTGCTGCAAACACAAAGTGTTAGAAATAAAAAAAGAACAATGTAAACCCTTACCATAAGCCCGCAACCACAAGAAGATGTTGAGATTTGATGCCAAAACCCCACAACCAAGCCCAAAAAATCCCAACGATGGAAGGGAAAGGTCCAGCGAGGCTTGCAGCTAGGGAAAAAAGGCATGCAGTTGGGGATGAAAAGCCCTAAAAGGACAACTGCTAGCTCAATTAGGCCTGCGACTAGGAGGGAAAGCCCCATAGGGGCTGTGCCCTATCCCTAAAGTGTTGTCGCTAGAGGGAAGAGCCCACAAAGGGTTGCGGCGGGGGCAAAAAGAGGGGGCCGAGTCCTCCAAGGGGCTAGATGACTCCTTTAAAGGGAGGCCGATGCCTCTCTAAGGCTACGCTAGGCTAGAAAGGAGGGCCAAGGGAAAAAAGGGTGACGTGTAGGGCCAAGAGGCAGACAACTAGGCCTAGAAGGTCTAAAAGAATTTCAAAACCCCTGCAACACAAAACATTCGCCAAAAAATTACTGCAAAAAATGTTGGACGCTGGCTCTGAAATTGAAAGGAGGCTAGATCTTGCCCTCCTAGATCTGTCTCAGAAAAATTTCTTGAGCCAATTGAAGTCCACCTGCACAAATAAATCAAAGAATGCTTAAAACCCCAATATATATACCAAAGAAAAAACCCCAAAAAATATTTAAAACCCCAAGTGCTGCAAAACAAATGAGTTATAAATAATTTACGAATAATTTACAAACATACAATGTTTGTAAATTAAAATTTTTGGAGAAATATTTTTCAAGTAATAGCAATGGATGAATATACTTTTCGAAAAATTTGAATATTGGCCAAAACCCTCCTGCAAAATTATAATACAAACAAAAATCTTAGAGCCCAAACATAGTCGGCTCTTCCGCAAAGTCTGTGAACTTAGAGCCCAAGGGCCAGTGTACCTGCAAATCTTTATGATTTCCTCAAGTATAATCATTAGATCAAAGAATGCTTAAAACCCCAATATATATACCAATGAAAAAACCCCAAAAAATATTTAAAACCCCAAGTGCTGCAAAACAAATGAGTTATAAATAATTTACAAATAATTTACAAACATACAATGTTTGTAAATTAAAAATTTTGGAGAAATATTTTTTGAGTAATAGCAATGGATAAATATATTTTTCGAAAAATTTGAATATTGGCCAAAACCCTCCTGCAAAATTATAATACAAACAAAAATCTTAGAGCCCAAACATAGTCGGCTCTTCCGCAGAGTTTGTGAACTTAGAGCCCAAGGGCCAGTGTACCTGCAAATCTTTATGATTTCCTCAAGTAGAATCATTAGATCATATGGTGAATTAGACCACCTAAGACAAAAAATTACCAATAGAATGCTCTTATCACCGACAAATGAAATAACAAATTCATAAATTTTTTTAGCACAATATAAGATGGCACATAACTAGCGCATACCACAAATCAATGGAAGAAAAACACCATGAACTAAATCCCAAAGTCTTTCTATTACGATATAGAAATGTTCCCAATGAGCAATAGCTAAATACCAACTTTCAAAATTTACATCTTCCAAAGGTATCCAATAGAAGCAAAATGACTTCTTTATATAGAGAAACCCCTCCAAGTGGAAAATAACGGCTAGTTTTCTTGATCGTCGTCAAAATAATCTCGACCGTTGAAAATAGCTTGATCATCTTTTTTTTGGTCAAATAAGAATGGAGCTTTCCATTAACCGAAACAAGTACATTACATATTTTACAAGGTAAACCAAATTTCTTTGCGTTTACCAAAAGGTGGCCCACATGACCTATCTGAAGCGGAGTTGGCTTTACACCTTTAAAAATCGAAACCATCCCCTCTATTGGAATATATGGCTAACACAGGTAATACACAAAAACCCGACCCGCAACCCATAAGGTTGGATTTCAAAATTATTACATTCGCTACCATAAAAAATGGTAGGTCCGCATTCCCAGTACAATGCCCTCTCACTGCGCTCACCGAACTCCGATCATCGATCGACCTGACATCCTCCGTCTAGCTAATTCAATGATCAACGACTAACGTTGAATCGTATATTCGCATCCGACCGTCCACTTGCACAATCGACCCTCCACTGTTGATATACCCTTCGTGGATCCAACGGTCCACGCAGATTTCGGGTGGACAAGTAGCTCGAGGAATACCCGCCCGAGAAGCGGTATCCTCTTTTATCCTCGCTGCTACATGTCGTTTGAATAGTGGAATCGGAGGCCTTCCTCACAATACCGGTTACCACTTAGACCCCTTCCGAAATACCACTTGTGGTACGAGAAACCACTTCCTCGCGAGTTAACTTAGGCGCTCTTCCATCGAGCGATGACTGTCGATCCAACCCATTGGACGCTTTCCGGTCCTTACTCCCTACGTCGTTGATCTTTTGCTTTTCGATGGATTTACTCTTAAACTCCAGTTTCTCTGCTTTTCGCTAAATCAATGTGTCGACATTAATCCAAACAGTGATCAATGAAACGACAAGCTTGCAACACTTCCAGAATCAGTCCTCACGCCATTGCATCCTTGGTCTTTCTTCGCTGATCTCAACCTTTCTCATTGCTCCATATCTTTGGCAGCCTGACATAGACAATCCTCTAACAGTTTGCCCGGGGGTAACATCTCCCAGACGTGCCAGGTGTCCCTTTCCTTATTACTCCTTCGTTCGCCAAACGATCTGCTACCATGTTAGCTTTTATTTTCACATGGACAAAGCTTACAATTTTTAAGGTTTGCAGGTGGGAGTAGATACGGTGAAAGACTTGCGAGAGCTTCCAGTGTTTTGACACTTTATCCGGTGATGTACCATTGCATATTTTCTTGGCTGCTCTGATAATCAATTCCGAATCTGCTTCAATGATGACATTATGTGAATCTGAATCCACCAATATTTCCAAGCATTGCTCTAGGGCCATGAGTTCTGACATGTTATTAGTGGCCTTCCCCAAGTGGCCATGAAAGATCTTCTTTATTTGCCCCTGTTCATCTCTTATAACACCTCCAAAACCAGCTAACCCTGGGTTGCCTTTAGATGCTCCATCTATAGACTGTTAAGAAACCATATGGAGGAGGCTTCCAAATGTTTATATCTGAGTTTATTTGGCTCACTCCCTTGGTAAATGCCCTGAGGGCTTATGGACGGAAGACCCAAATGTAGTAGAATACTCACATCTTGGGGCAGAGGAGGGTCCTTAGGAAGTGTCCTCAACAAGCTACTAATTGTGTCTTTGAGCAGCCTTAAAATTTGGTCAATTATGTGTTGGCTCAATTATGGTGTGCCTAAAATCCACAAATCCGGAATTCCATTGAGACCCATTGTGAACACTGTAGGTTCACCTACTTACTGGTTAGCAAAGTACCTTGCTAACAAACTTAGACTTTTATCCGGGAACACTCCCTCTTATATCAAAGACTCCGCTTCTTTCACAGAATGGATTAAAAACCTAGAGATTAATGACAATGACCTCCTGGTTAGCTTTGATGTTGTGTCTCTCTACACTATGATTCTTGTAGATGAAGCCATAGAGGTATTGAAGAAAATCACAGACCATGAAACTGTGGAGCTAGTAGGCATTTGCCTTAAATCTTCATACTTCAGTTTTAAAGGAAAAATCTATGAGCAAACTCATGGAGTTGCCATGGGATCTCCTTTATCACCATTGATTGCCAACTTATACATGGAACATCTCGAACAAATGGCCCTTAAATTTTTTTCCCTTTACCCCTGATGAATGGAAAAGATATGTAGATGGCATTTTTGCTAAATGGAGCCATGGTTTAGATAAACTCAATGAATTTTTATCACACAAAAACAACCTCTCTGAACACATAAAATTCACTATTGAAATTGAAAAAGACAACCAAATCCCCTTCCTAGATGTCCTCCTTACCAAGAAAAATGGCAAACTAAGCCACCAGGTCTTCAGGGAACAAACTCACACTGACAAATATCTTCATTCAAATTCCCACCACCATTCGAAGCAAAAAGTCGATGTCATCAAAACCATAACGCTTCTACTACTCATACTTGATTAGCCATTTATTATGAATTTCTCTAATCTTATCCATCGAACATTTTGTCTCCTGAATAAAAACCATATCTTGTTTTTCTTCTTTTATTCTAGTACTGAGATTTCATCGTTTCCTTCTATTTCCCATGCCTCTGATATTCTAGGTTGTGAGCTTCATTAAGAAAGGTTTGTAAAGGAGTAATTGGTAAGCTCTTTCATCTTACCTGAGTTAATCAATAGTTTCCCACATTCGTTCAACAACTCCTTCTGTCTTTTTCTTCCTCTTTTCTTGCCTGGGTTCTTTGGAGATTGTGCCTGTGTCTCCTCCATCATTTTGACCCCTCTATGTTCTTGGCTTTCATGATTTCTTTTGACTCCAGTTCCCTTTGTTTGTGATTTCCATAGGAAGAGCTGTTGAACACTGTAATATTCCTCTTTTGGCAGGGAGTCCTCTCCTTTGGTCGTTCCTTGTTCCAAAAATTTCTCTAGATCTAGATTTTCCCTATCTAGAATCTCCTGTAGTTCATGGTCCTCTGTTCCTGCCTCACTTGGAGTCATCTCATTGTCCCTATTTATCTCCATCATGTTTTCTATGATATCTTCCATGCTGTCATCCCTTTCCTTTTCAGTGATAATGTTCTCCATTTCCTGGTTTGTTTCCTTCTTCTTCTTCTAGGATCTTAAAGCTATTCTGGCTCGGTTGTCTTTCCTCATTGATCTTCTTTTGCGGCCTTTTTCCGCCTTTCCCTTTACTCCCAACCTTGGTAAAACCCTCATGATTTTTATCCATAATGGTTTTCACATTTCTCTCAATGTTTGTTGGGCAGTCTCTATATAGATGCCCGTGCTCATGGCATTTGCGACACCTAAATGGGATGTTGTTAAATTTGGACAACTAGGTCCAAACTCCATGTTCTGATGCTCAGATTAAGAGGCTAATATTTTTGTTGGATTCCTCTTTCTGAGAGGTGTAAAATCCATATAAAAATAGTCTTAATCCGATGAGCAGAACTTATATTTTGAATTTATTGTTCTTAATAAATTATATGTGCAAGGTCAGCCAGTTTTGTCATGTAGGCTCACATGCCCAACAGATGTGTCACACACCCTCATTGATGGATATAAATACAGGAAAAGTTGGAGAGAATTTCATCACAACTCAACTCACATCTCTCTCTCTCATCTTAGAGAGTACAAGCTACCTAGAGGACGAATTTCAGCCACACGTGGGAAGGACGAAGAGGACAGACCGTACGGATTTTCTGCTGCTAGGGTTTCTGCTACTAGGGTTTCGCAGAAAGTTTGACCAGCGTTGACTTTGGTCAACGCTTGGTCCTATCAAGCTGAAAATTTGTGGGAAGTTCGATTTTTGAAGGCCGTACTAGCTGGCACAAAAATCGAGGTCAAAGGGTTGACCGTTTTGCTGCTGTGTTGACTTTTAGCTTGCTGCCCCTGCGTTGACTTTTCA
>APFE031522003.1:30910-42948 GCA_000404065.3 Pinus taeda | reverse complement strand
CAGCGTGTCCGAATCCGACACCACGAATCTCGAATCCTACGTGTCCCGAATCCCCGTGTCAGGTGACTTAGGTTTGTAATAAAATAATTTAGCTAAATATGTTTATTAATTTCAAACACACTTTTACAAAGACTATATAACACTAGGACTCACCTAAGACCTTGTTATGGAATTCCACCCTAGCTTTGGGGTTTAAGCTAAGATAAGCTAATTTAATTATATTAATGTCAAACAGATGACAGCAAAAATAGGTTAGTGGGATTGTCAAGCACAATGATGTCGATACAAGGACTACCAAATGGTCTCCTATATAAATAACTAGAGAAATGGACACTTGCTCCTCTTAAGGCTCTTGAAATTCCTTTACTTCCCTTGTAGTTTCCACCTGATTTAAGAATTCTTTCCACCTTGTCTACTTCAGAATTAGAAGCCTTTGGAGTTTTCGTTTGTAACCTCAATAACTTCTTCTGTAACAAAGCCGTGCTCTTCCTCAATATAAGTGTTTTTTTACTCAACTAAGGCAGGCTATTTAGGTTCATTTTTTGACCAAGAGAGAGTAGTTGTTTAAACTGACTTTTCTGTTATCCAGCATTCCATTTTTTGTAACTGTTTTGTTTTTTTCACCCTACCTAAACACCACATTTTATAATACCATAATATAGGTTGTCTTCTTAACACAAGGAACTTAAGCTAAGTGCCCCCCTGAGAATCCTAGGATGAAAATCCACCAGATAGAGACATAAAAAGTTAGGGTTTGAGGTAGATGAAGTAAATTCTGGATTTGGTTTCAATGTAGCTATGGTTCAATGTATAGATTATGGTTGACGTAAGGCTCAGATAGGGTTCTCGAACACACCAAACGAAGAAAATACTCGAGGCTGCTATAAACTGGGGGTTGAAATCAACAATTAACAACAATACAACAGTTTATAACAGCAGTAAATTCAGGCCACAAAATTATGAATAGGCCATGTAAAGTGAAGGCTAAATTAAGGAGTAAATTAGGAAATAAATTACAATAAATTTTGATGGTTAATCAGGCATATAACAGCAAACACAGCCTTGACTAGAAAGTGGCTGAAAAATGCATGTAAAACAACAATTCACTTATCCAGTACACTTTTCAACAATGCCTAACCCTAGGACATTGATCAATAAGTCATTAAATGCTGAAAATATTAGATTTTGTTGTAAATTAACCATAATATACTATTAAACTAAAAGAAAATACTTGGAGGAAGGGTTTAGCTTAATATGGATAATGAAGCAAATACCCAATTAACTCACTTAGCACATGAACATTCATTTAATAAAACATGATACCAAGATGAAGCAATTAAACTGACTTACTCCACCATGCATCATCCAAGATTCACCATAAGCATCCATGAAAGGAGATCACATCATATCACAATTCCACTCAAGAAAAATCACTCAACTAGGCCTCCATAGTGTACATGAGAGAGGAAGATTAATTAAAATACAAGTAATCTCAAGTTGTGACAATGAATCCAAGAGGTGAATTGATCCCTATATATATATAAGGGAAACCAATTGATTTAATCTCTAATGTATGGTAAAAGCTCCTAAAAACACATAATCCATGATACAAGTGTTGAAAATAAAGGGTACCAAGGAGGTGTTTCATAGTGCATTTATCCTTTTGGCCTAGCAAGACACATTAATGACTTCTTTGTCTTGGGACCTTATGAGTTTTATTACTGCTATGGATCAAAGCTACCTTTTATGTGTTATGTACCATGTACTTTAATATATTAATGTTGCTTGTGTTATAAAGTGACTTAATGAGAAAAATACAAAGTATACTTTTAATATTAAAGTGACTTTATGAGAGAAAAAGTGCACATGGTACAAAAACATTAAAAGGTGTTTAGGAGACTCATTAAATGAGGGGGACCATCTGAGAGAAGGGGTCAAGAGAGGGAATGATCTCCACCCTTGAACTAATGAGCTGAGATTTAATCTCAGCCATTAGATCTCAAGGGTTAGGGTTTTCATATTTTGAGAAGACAAAAAGGGAAAAAGGAAGGGAGGCTATCATTCATTATTCTCATGAGCAGTTGAGAAGAGGAGGAGAGCTTGAAAGGAGGAGAAAAAGGCTGCTACAACCATTAATTTGCAAGAGGAAGCTACAACATTTAAGCAGCTTGAATCCCAAGGTAATTTGCTGGCGGAAATTCCTAGACAACCCGAGTTTCTAGGCAGAGAAATCAGACTGTGTGCATGATTTTCGAGGCTGCTTCAGGAGTTTATTTGGACCAAAATTTGAGGGCATTTTCAGCAGGCAGAGCATGCAGAACTAAGAGGAATTCTGGCTCAAATTCTGAGGTTAGTCTCGGCTGTAATTTTCTGAACATTCAACGTGTTTTTCAAGGCTCCTACAATGAGGTTTTTAAGGCAGCTTGGTCAGAAGTGAAGCATGAAATTTCTGTTGTGTCCGACATAAAATTCGAGGCACTATCAGTGGGTTGTAGGCACAAAGTTCGAGGCAAATTACAACAGAGCTAAAGAACTGTGTGTGTGGTACAAATTTCTATGTAACCTGGGCAGTGACATCAACAAGCAAAAAGGGAGATAACTCTGTTGTGTATTAAATTTTCCTTGAAGCTATTAAATCCTCCTTGAAGACTGGTTTTCCCCTTGTGGGCTTTTCCAGGGTCATTAGACCAAAATCTGTGTGTAAAAATTGTGTGTGTGTGTATGTGTTTGTCTTATCTTTCATATTAGCTGAAAACAAAATGGTAGAGGTAGCTTGTAAATGTTTCAAATGAATTTGTATTAAATGCTTTATATCAGCTAACCTTTTGGGGTGAGGGCATTCAACATATATTGAAAAACTTTGAAACTGGGAGGTCTACCAGATTGCAAAATTTTCGACAAGATGGATAGGTCATCAAGCCAACCGTCAAAGATTGCCCCTATATATGAAATAACATGAAAAATAGTCTCCATTAGCCAATATGTGTGAGCAAAATCCCTTACAAAGGGTGACATCATCATCACAAGTCATGTCTCCATGACAAAGTGCAATGGATGACTCAAGGGGTTTGTCTCATCCCATAAGTCATGTCTCGTCATCTAAAAGTGGTGCCTCATCACCAAAAAGAGCCCTCTCAAGCTAATGTCATCCTCCAACAGCACATGTTATGATAAAATGTAGCATACGGGTGATGTCATCAAGCTACGACATGACATCATCATGGAAGAAGGTGCAATCGCCCCTCTAAATGGGTCTCAAGTCATCATCATCATCAAACATCATCAAGAGAAGAACAATGGTCATCAAGAAGGTATAATGTTTGCGTGGTGGCGTCTTGTCCTCTCAAGTGTACACATGCTCCCAGGGCAACAACCTAGCCCATAGAGTGAATGTCCAAGGCCCTAAGGATGGTGGAGGGTCTCATCATCTATGCCAAGTCCTCGTGAAGGTCAATGCTCCTTAAAGGTGCCTCAATGTCCTCCAACAAGCGCTTTGCATCATTATGGAATGTGGTTGTATGTCCTTTATGAAGCGCTGGAGATACATCACGTTATCCTTAACGGGATCTTTGTCGCAACTTGAAGAACCATATAGCACATACTAAAGAAATCAATTGAGATCAACATCATGCATACAAGAACCATAAGAGCATCAAGGTGGACCGTATTTAATGTCAAAGCCATCATAGTACTTCGCACAAGTATCATCTCCAATTGTCTCACTAGCTTATGACTATATACAAGTTGCTAGATTTAGGTATGGGAGGGTTATCATAGGTCCGTACTAGGTGCTTCCAGCATGAAGGGGAGGAATAGTTCCTAGGATGACCTTTTCAAATGATAGATGCAATGTGATAGGTCTTATGCTTTGGGGTTTACTTCATGAAAAGTGTCATAGTATTATACTAGGTTATGTAAAACCATCATCCACGAGTGCCTCTGCAGAGGGAGCGCTTAGTTGCTTGAGTTACCTTCCCTCGCCTTTGTTTTACTAAGCCCTTGATTTGCCTTTTTCTTTGCTTTAATTGGCTTGTTTAACAACCTTCATTGATTATCATGTGAAGATGATATTATCCCCTTCAATGGCGGTAGTTCATTGTTTCATTGGGGTCGAGATGTTCTTCGATAGTTCCGTGAAATATCCGTGGAACCTTAGGGGTGATTGGATATATAAGAGGGGGTAGAGCTCAAGCTATAATTGGCTTTTAATTTGCTTTACATTCCTTTTTTACATTTTAATGTTTGGCTTATGTTTTTTTCTATTTTCTATTTTTTATAGCTGCATCAACCTTGGACATTTCAACCTCTTCTTGGACGATGAGGTATACAGGGAACCAATACAAGTGACTGGAAACAACCAATCAAAAAATTGGACAATGAAACAAGGGAATGATGTCAATAAGTATGAATAGCATGAACACACTACATTAGTGCCTCCTGTTGTCGCACAAAGTGTCCAGGCACGGCGACAATGCTCAGAGTAAGGGCTATCACTCTAATCCTTGGCGTAATCAATTATCAATTTTTCTTGATTAAGCTCCATGTTTTTAACCAGCTGTGTTTGACTGAACTGCATGTCTTCAACCAACTGCTTTAGTTCTTGTATAAGATGCTTATCATTTTCCTTTTCATTGTCGACACTGATTTGACAACTTGTTCCTGCTTTTCCACTATCATGGATTTGTCTTGCAACGATACAAGTGGATTCATCATGAGAACATTCACAATGCTTGCAATATGGCACATTTTGATATGGAGAATTGCCCTGAAATCCTTCATTGACAGTTGGATCCTTTACAAGATCACTTTCATCCTTTTGCCTAGTACTAGGGGCACAAAGCAAGCCACCTTGATTTCCATATCTATCTTTAAAAGTATTGATGATGTCTTGTAAAGAAGCGAAAGAATCCTCAGGACAATTATGAAACCAATTCAAAGCATCACCCTCTAAAGAAAAGGCAAATAGATGCATCTTGACATTTTCATGTTTATATTGTGAAGAAAGACAATATCTGATTATTATATGAGTAATTCTGGAGAGATGCTTTCTAGCAGTGGCTGGATCAACACTCGAGACCAAAGGCAATTTATGAATGGCCTCTTCCAATATATCATGGAGAAAGTTAGTAAAATGACACGGGGCAAACAAGTCATCCATGATGACTTGCTTAAAGGGAGAAGGAGGGATCAAATGGATGCTAGAGAGAGACCCTTGCTCAAGCAAATCAAGAGCTCTCCAAGAAACGAGCTTCTAGTAGAAATTCTTGTAAGAAATGAAAGAAGTGGAGTCACCACTTGAACATGAATCTTGCTCTAAGATCCAAAAGGAAAAAACTGAAAGGTTAGTCATGGAGAAACATATGGATATCAGGGAAGGTTTCTTGTATGAGAAATAATGGATGAATAAGTGGAGTTGCCACTCAAACAACTAACCAACCGAAATGTCTAGGTGCTAAAAGTGCAGATAAAAGGATTAATGAGATGACGAATGATAAGGGGATGAAAAGATGAAAAGATCAAATGATGCCAGGAAATGTTGTGCTGCTTGACGGGCTAATGAATGGTGGAAAATATAAGATGATTAGAAAAATGTCTTGAGGATCAAGGACAAAAAGCGCCAAAAATGCGTCGTTGTCGGCAAAAATGATAAATATGATATGAGGAGAATGAAGATAAAATGTCGTTGAAGTGCCGAGAATAAAATATCCTCGACAACGATGCCAAAAATGTTGTCGCACAAAGTGTTCAGGCACCGCGAGAACGCTCAAAGGGTTGTCACTCTAATCCTTACTCACTCCGTTTAGACTCTCTCCTAGACAAGTCAAGGGGGGTACTCCCTAGGGGTAAATGAATGAAGGAAACTAGTGGAACACAGGCTCTCGGAGACTTAAGGCTGAATAACTTAATAAAATGAGATAAGTTTTGATTAACTGAGTTATTGATAGATTAAAAAATCATTTCCATTTTTATCTTTATTGTGACTTTGAGACTTCGAAAAAATTAAATCAAAAGATAACTTTTCACATTAAAAGGTTTTATATTTTTTATGTGGCCTTTTGGCCCATTAAAAATATAAATTATTAAAGTTTTTTGATTTTGAATTTTTATTTTTGTCACATTGAAAAACTTAATTCATCATTTGCCACATTAAAATTGCTTCATAAAACTTAACACATTAAAATTGCCTAAGGAATAATCAAATTTTTAATCTAAAGTTCATTCTTGGGTTTTTATTTGTGTGAAGGGTTTTTGGACTAAAATACTTTTAAAGGAAAATTTTGTCGTTTAATTTCTCTATTGTCAAACACGCTTAAAATGATATCTAAAGATTGATTATAGGAAAATTAACATATTTTCTATATCTAGGTCATTAAGGAAAAATCATTTTGATTCTAGAATTGTGAATTTCTTAGCATTTGAATTTCATGGTTCTTCATGGTATTTAAATTTTTCGAAATTTAATTGCTAGATATTTTGCATGCTAAGGTTTGGAGCATTTTCTTATGCTTTACATCTGATTGTTCATGATTGTCTTTTCTATCACATCTCTCATTTTCTTCTGGATAGCTTGATTTTGTTTCTTCAAGTAGGTTCATGGTTAGTTGAGCATCTAAGGCACTGGTCTAAAAATCATTTCTATCTTGTAGTTGTGTCTTAGTCGTCTCAGTTGATATCTATCAATAACTTAGTTAATCAGAACTTATCTCATTTTATTTAGTTATTCAACCTTAAGTTTCTTAGACCCTGTGTTCCACAGTTTTCCTTCATTCATTTACCCCTAGGGACTACCCCCCTTGATTTGTCTAGGAGAGAGTCTAAATGGAGTGAGTAAGGATTAGAGTGACAACCCTTACTTTGAGCGTTTTCGCGGTGTCTAGACACTTTGTGCGACAACACCTCCTATTTGTGCCCTTCTTAGATAGTGAAAGGAAAACCTTAAGGAAGGTCACATTGGACTAGGAGAAAATGCTATCCACCAAAATGAAATAAGTAAACAAGTATATGATCCAAGCATCATGGTCTAAAATCCAATCTCAACCCATGATCCATACTAGAATGCCAAAAACATTAAATGAAAGCACTACATTAAAAAATGATTAGCATATCCTAATTCATCGGATGAATAGGCTAGACAAATGAATGGACTGAATGAAGAAGGGGTGAGAGGCATTTGACTATGGGTGTCTGCAGATCATGGTAGGGGTTGTTGGCTGGAAAACTGCATCATTGGAGAAATTTTCTATCCTAGGGTTATCCATGCATATGGATGGGTGAAAGGCCCTTTGCAGAGTTGCTGGCTAATATAGAAAAGAGTGAAATGTGTAGTGGACAGTGAAGGCAAAAAACCCTTGCAATAGATAGAATCATCTCTCCTCTCCTTCATTTTAACATCCTCCTTAGTATGCATTATGAAGATATCTCTCCCCTCATCTTTGGAACGCCATAAAATTTAACATGGACAAAAATATTCTATTCCTTTCCTTCATCTCTCCCCTTTTCTTTGGAACACCTTGAAATTTAGAATGGACAAAAAAATATTTCTCCTCCTGCCCTTTACCTTTCATACCTATGCAAATATGACTTCTTAAAAAGAAGGGAGATACTAATAGGTCACCTTTAATACTTGTTGGATCAAGGCTTCATGTCTAGTAGTTAAAGGGGAAGCTAACCTCACCACCTCCTCTCCTCAGTCCATAGCATTTTGATTATAGGATGCTTATTAGAAATTGAAATTGAAATTTGTGACGACAGCGAACAATAATAAGCCAAGGAGAAAATTACTCTTCAATGGTAGAAAAATTTCCTCTAATGGCAGGTGAAAGATTAGTGTGCAACAGTTAGTGATATTGTGACTGCTTATATGTTTATGCTCCTTCAGAATCAAAACTATATTACAGCTTCTACTCTAATTTGCTTCATATACTGCACCTGAATGTCATGAAATGGTTTCATCATTTTTATATAATTTTCAAAGTTGCAGTCACATTAGTTTGACGAATGCACATTATTTGATTGCAGAAGGCGACTCCAACAGATTCCCAAGATGTGAAGGTCTTTCCCTCTCCCTGTATTTCCCTCTTCTGCATATATATTATATAGTTTCTGCTTGTCTAACTGCAGAACATCATTGCATTGGGATAATCTTTAGAGCTTTTTGGCTACAACTACTACTGTCTGAGGGAAAGTACTGTACTGATACATTTAGAGCACTGATATACCTGCTTGTGTTAAGCATTTTATAGTTTTCCATATTATTGTAGCATAGGAAATAAGGATCTCCCTTCACAGACTTTCAAGATGATATCTTTTTATTTTGATGAATCTCCCCTGGTTCAGGATGTGGCACCATTGGATGTTCCAGAGCTTTTGGCAAGTCTTGTTAAGCAATCTGGCCCATTACTTGATCAACTTGGTGTAAGAAAAGGTAAAGTAAAAGCGCCTTGGTTTCATGCTGACAGATCTTTTTTCTGTATTCCTGTTGTGTGGTGAACATGATTGAACTTATGGTCTGATATTTGGATAGTATGATACTCATACCTAAAATCATGGACAGTGTAGAGATGTAACTTATTGCATGGCAGAGTTAGTTGAGGCTAACATTACTAGGGAGTGTTTTGACTTTTGAGTAGTATTCCATTGGGGCGTGTTCTGTAGGGTGGGGGGTGTGCCCCCATGTTTCTCACGTTCCCGGGATTGGAGGGCGCCTGGGGAAAGGTTTCTCCATGCCCCCTTTTGGGGAAATGTTTCTGCAGTATTGGGGGGCATGTTTCCCCAAAAGGGGGACTTCTGGGCAATATATATATATATACATATAAAGAAAAACTTAAAAGCCTACTCTACTTTCACTCTTATTTACCTTTTATTCACTTTCATTCCTTGATGCTCATTTTATTTTCAAGGTTCATTGTCCATTGTTAATTTTCAGTTTTAACTTTTGAATCTAGACTCTCTATACTGATGACCTCAGATGAAGTCTTTGACTTGCCATTCCTTACTCTTTTGGAGTATGATTTATTTCAATTTATGATTGCAGACTTTAGTATCTACTGTTTTTCTTAGTACTAATTAGATTCTAGAATGATGGATTTAAATCGGTGTGTAGGTATTTTACTATTTCTGTTTCATTTATAGTTGATGAATCAATATATTTCATTGTTAAATCTGAATCCGAATCATGTTTATATCATTCACAAATTTGAATTTAGTACTATTTTACTGTTTACTGTTTAGTATTTATATTGCACAATGATGAATTTGCATGGGATGAATTGTCATTGTCAAGATTTTATCATTATTATTTTTGTTTTTACAGTTTTAAAGACAAGGACCTCGTACGCCAGGGACCCTGATGTCCCCCTATTCTCTTTGATTTTCCCCAAAATTTGGGGGCGCTTCTACAGATCCCTCATGTGTCAGATGTATATGACTAGAAAATTTGTCGCTTATCTGAACTATATTACTATTTCCACTGCACTTCTGTATTACCATAGTGTGGGATCTGCATTTCTGTCTTATCACAGCTTAATATTTTGAATATTAGTAAGGCAGATCCCTACCAAGGTTTAAATCCCCCGAGAAATGTTTTCCCCCTTGCAGGTTGGTCTTATCTGTGCAAGCAGGATGTTTCAAGTAGTTGTGGCCAGGTGCATTGCCTAGGGGATTTTGGTGAAATAGTACCCCACCCATGGCTTCTTAGCCGAAGGAATCTTTCTTGAGAATTGTAAGTTGGCTACACTGCATGTTATTATTCCCAAATTGTGGAAGGGCATGCTTGTGGTACTGTGATAATAGAAAGCAACTGGTCAAAACAAGGTGATTAGACTTTAGTGCATTTAGTGTGTATGTACATAGTACTCTGATTAGCCATTCTGACCCGATTTTACATCTATGGTTAACAACAGTGAACAGCATAGTGGGCAGTCAGTTGAACTTCCCAGAAGAGTATGCCAGTTCTGTAATTGTCTTCTGCTAAGTGCTATTAGATCCACCTGACACTTACAACAGAAATGAAAGAATACATTTTGAAGATATAGTCCTCAGGATAGTTCTGAAGATTATGACTTTTTAATTGCTGATTGTAGGAGGGGTTTCTCCGCAATTTGCATGGTCAGGTATGTGTGTATTGCACCGGGGGGCTCCCTAGTCATAAATATTTCCATTTAATATTTATCCATGTGGATTCCTTAAGTTGTTAGTTGAAAAATAACCATGTTCAATCCAATCTTCCTATATAAATGAGACTTGGTAACCCTAGAATATTTATAGGTAATAAGAAGTCAAACATTCAACCTGATAGATTTATCCTAGAAATCATAGAAAATGTCTCAGTATTTCCATATCATTGATTGGTCTTGCTAAGCAAGATTTGCTATAGATGGTACTTTCTATATCTTAGTTCCTTTTAGAAGCCAATGCACCAAATGCTTATTGTGGTCTGTTGCTTCATCAGAGTTTACTGTTCCTGCCTTTGGACTCAAACTGTTTTGCTATGTGGCTGTTAAGTGACGTCTCCATGTCAATGAGGAAAACCATAAGAATATCTCACAGGCTAGGTGATGAATTAAGTATAACCATTTGGCAGATGCATAAGCTATCAAGTGATTACGAAGTTTACATATCCTGGAACCTTCTGAATTATTATCAAAGATGATTGTGTATACTAGAGAATCCTAAAGATGAAGGTAAGTTATGTTCCAGTACGCTATGGAGTTTAAGAAGAAAGCAGGCAATGTATTTATGTCAATAGAGGACTACAAGTGGCCAATGTGATGAGTAGACACCAATGCAGTATGTCGAAGTTGAGTGCTGGAACACCGTCATGACTGATTTTTTTTTTTCATGCATAAACTTCCAAAAATCTTATGTGGCTATTGAATCACGAGGCATTGTATTGCTACGGAAGTTTATTTTAATGCATTTGTTCTTTAAGTAAAGGTGTTTACCAGAATCATAATAATTATGGAACATTATTACACATATAATAAGGGATGTCGAGGGCTTATAGTGGAGAAACTCCATGGGGGAAAATTCTCAGCAATCGTTCCATTAGCGATGTGTATTTCCAAATCTATGATAGGTCCCTTATATAACATTAGCTGACCGTAATAATATGCCATAGTTAAAATGTCATTATCATAACAATTTTCATGAATCCCTAAACAGTGCCCATGAGAACCTCATCCCAACTTTTCACATTGTCCTTGTAATTATTTAAAAAAATTGTACATAGAGTCACAAACATTTATGCAGAGTCTACTACATAATATATTATAATATATTTATGCAATTGCATAGTTTAGAATCTATATATAGAGTCACAAACATTTATGCAGAGTCTACTACATAACATATTATAATATATTTATGCAATTGCATAGTTTAGAATCTAGATATTGATAATCACAAGTAGGGGCTGTTCCTTCATACTTTCCCTTAATGGATAATTGTGATTTCCATACTTAATCTTCTTCTTCTATGCCTTTTTAAGTAGTCCAATCTTCATTTTTTTCGTGAGAAAATAAACCCTTACTTCTATTCATATTTGAAGAAAATAGATTTGTTATATGCACACAAAAAGTGCGCATTCACATGGATCTACACAGGTCCATTTGTGGCAATCATAGTAAAAACAAAATTTCATTACATATGCTTATAAGCATTCAGCAAGTTGCGGCCAAAATGGCCTTGTAGAGAAGCAAAAAACGAAAAAAGAGAAATATAGAAAATACCAGTGTTCCACGGGGACGCATCCACCAAGGTCGGGTGCACGCACCCAGGACGGGGAGTCTCTTGGGGGTGTGTTTCCCCACGCACCCTTTTTGGGGAGTCTCGGGGAGACGCAAGGGGGTGCGTTTCCTTAGTGTGGGAGTGTAGACTCCCCAAAAAGGGTGTGTCTGGGCATCCCCCTTTAGTGTGGGAGTGTAGACTCCCCAAAAAGGGTGCGCTTGGGCGTCCCCCTTCAAAAAGGGTGCTTCTGGGTGTCCCCCTCTAAATTTGTCTATGAAACAGAAAATGCCTGATAACGCAGAATATATATA
>APFE031522003.1:3156-30890 GCA_000404065.3 Pinus taeda | reverse complement strand
AATTACAGATGATGATATTACAATTGTGGGAGCCTGGCTTATATACCACCAAGAACACCCTTTGGGGAAAGGGCATGATCTTATGATCGTGCCCTTTCATCTTAATTTAACTAATATTTAATAATAGCCTAATCTAACTAATTTTTACATAACATTGCCTTCCTCTCGAAAGAATGCTTTGTCCTCAAAGCATACGTAACGACGGATGTTGTTGACAAAATGCTTCATTCTCCCAAGAAGCTTCTTCTTCGGGCAAGTCCTTCCACTTGGTCAGTTATTCCTTGATAGTACGATATCGAAGCTTTCTTTCTCTAGTAGACAAAATACCTTCTGGTTCTAAAATGACTCTTCCCTCATCATCAAGGGATGGAAGTGTTGTTTGTGCTGTTTGATTGTTACCTAGTGCCCTTTTAAGGCAAGATACGAGGAAGACGTTGTGAACACGACTTGTCTCTGGAAGGCTTAAACCATACGCAACTTGGCTAATCTTTTTGTTAATCTGATAAGGTCCATAAAACTTTGGTGCCAATTTGTTTTTTCCATTCTGTTTTAAGGATAATTGTTTGTATGGTTGGAGCTTAACAAATACACATTCTCCCACTTCAAACTCTCTTTCGGTTCTGTTACGGTCTGCTTGTTGCTTCATACGATTCCTTGCATTATTCAGGTTTTCTTTTAATATTTGGACGATTTTTTGGGTTTCTTCTAGTTGATCCTTAACAACGGGTAGATTTGTCTGGACAATAGCTAGATCCTTCCATTTTGGGGGTTCATACCCATATAGAGCTTGAAATGGCGTCATTTTTGCTGATGTATGATAAGTGGAATTATACCACCACTCAGCAAGATGTAGCCATTGAGCCCATTTATTTTGTTTTTCTGTAGCGTAGCAACGTAGGTAGGCCTCCAAACATTTATTGACAACCTCTGTTTGGCCATCTGTTTGAGGATGATAAGCGGAACTCATGTTTAGGTAAGTTCCTATATGGTTGAACAATTCCTTCCAGAAATTACCTTTGAACTTGGCATCTCTCACTCACAATGACCTTCGGAAAACCGTGTGACTTATATATATTTTTGCAAAATATTTCATCGATTTCTTTTGCTGAGTATGACTTCTTTATTGCCATGAAGTGAGCATATTTGGTGAGTCTGTCGACTACTACAATGCACGTCAATCTTTCTTTTGGAAGGGAATGAATCGTGATATTCATAAGTATGTAGCAGAGTGTGACACATGTCAAAGGAATAAAAGCGAAAATATTACGACACCAGGATTACTTCACCCCTTAACATTCCAAATCAGAAATGGGAAGAAATCTCAATGGACTTTATCGAAGGATTACCAGTATCTGAAGGCAAGGACAAGATTACCAAATGAAGCGGAAAATTTTGTAATTATATATATAATATTATATATATATATTTATTAAATTAAATAAAATAAATTAATTTAATAATTTTAATTTTAATTAATATTTTTTTTTTTTTTTTTTTTTTAATTGAAAAAATTAATTAAATTGATGTTATTATATATATATTTAATATAATATAATAATTATATATTGGATAAAGTTATGTAATATATATATAACATATATATGAATTAATAATATAACTATATATTATATATATTATATATTACCACCGAACAGTCACGTTGGCTGACTGAACCCATTGACTGTTTTAAAAAAAATCGTGAATACCACCGCAGTTGATAGTAGATGGCTACGGTTTGCTGGTGACGTGACAGGTGATATATAATGCATGGAACCAGTGCGGAGCAACGTGAGGGTTGACACTAATGATGGACGGTTGACGGAAAAAAAACGTGTGATGAACAGACAGGCCCAGCGGACCGACGACCAGAACGGGACTTGAGCGGATGGTTGCAGAGATGCAGATGGTTGCAGAGAATAGCGGAAAGGAGTCGGGGTACAAAACGATTGAACTGGGTTGGTAGGCAGTGAGACAGCGCAATTCCAGCGGGATGGAGACAGGTCGATGGTGGTCGTGGTAGAGATCGAAAACTAGCAGGGGATTGTAGTGGAAGATTCGTAGGAAAGGACACAGTCGGGATGAGCGTTTCGATGGAATGATGGCAGCGAGCAACGATTGCACACGAAACGGAGAACCGAACTAGCTCTGATACCAGATGAAACAGAAAATGCCTGATACGCAGAATATATATATATATATATATATATATATATATATATATATATATATATATATATATATAATATTTTATTAAAGAGATGAAATTACAGATGATGATATTACAATTGCGGGAGCCTGGCTTATATACCGCCAGGAACACCCTTTGGCTTCTATCAATGCTCCAAGTCCATCTGGCCACTGAACCTTGGCTGTCAATCTGCTCTATAGTTGTGCCTTAGTCCATCAAGGCCACAACACATCGAGACTCTTGTTGAGTTGTTCACAACTCGACTTGTGAACAACTCTCAGCTGCCCACTGTTGCTACTCAGCTACTCAAGGACTTTAGCTCACTATGGTCTTCCTGTGCTGCACAGATGAAGACAAACATATGGCACGAAGGGTTGCCACCTATCACTGCAGGATGTCCATCTCTCACAATGAACACGGGCTAGGAGGACTGCTCATCATCTGCTGAAGAAGTCCTTCTCCACACACAAGTCTTCGGCTCCACAAATTGCTCCTAGTTATTTAGACCCTTGACCTCAACAACTGCCTCTCTCGCACCTACCTTTGCCCATCAAGGTGTTGCTCATCGGGTTCCAACTTGGACACTATCACGAAGTCCTCCAACAAACCATAAGTGCCCAATCATGTCCACACTTGGTCCACTCTCACGCTGCCCTCCAACTGTCCACGAGTGACCAAGTCCACGTTGTAGCATCTACACCTAGCTAGGACATCCCCACACCTAGGAGACCCTTACACATGGTTGCCAACAAACTTCTCCAACTTCGCCCTTTGCTCTACAAGAGAGTAGCTATTGCACAAATCTAGGCTCTAAACTTCACTGTGAAATTGCCCACCGGTTAGGGCTTCTAACATGCCACGTCAGCCCTACCTCCTTAGCTTCCACAGGTTGCAGCAACTCTGTCCACACTAGGACACCTATGTCACTCCATAGCGGGGTCTGCTCGTAGTTGGAGTTCCTTCATGCCCAAGGCAACTCCAACAAATGGCTCCCAACAAACTGCAATGTAGACTGATCCAAAATTGATCCTAAACTAGGATCCAACACCTACAAACATTCACCAAAATACATACCTCTATCCACTATTTGAAGTCTGCTCCACTGTTGCAACCTCGGACTTATAGACGCTTTTAGAGTGCTTCCTTGAAAAACCCATTACAATTCAGATCCAAGATCAAAACCCAAGGGAACTGCCTTTCCCTCATATAGTCATGCTCTATTTATACCTATCTATGGTCCGTGGACCGACTTACTTCCCATTATTTTATATTATTTTTTGGGTGGACAACCCTTTGAATCGCGCTCCGCATATTTCAGAGGTTTACATAGGCTCTCAAACTCAAAACTGTTACACGAGACCTTCGCTACCCAACAGTCCCCCAACACAATCATCGTGACTCGTTCTGAGTCACTAGTTGGTGCGGCTAGACGCACTGTCGTGGCTTCGCGGTTCACCTTCCTTTGAGTGGCGCTCGTCGTCCTACTGCTTCTTAGTTGTCTCTTGGCACGCTTCGTCGGACTCCTTCTTCAGTGTTTTTACCATTCCTTGCGACCGATGATGCTCATTCTGCTTTGCTCGGTTAACACAGAACACCCCCTCTCAGGATTTTAGCTCGAGCGGGGGAGCCGCGTACGGGACCTCCTTGTACCACCGCAGCGACTTCCAACCTTCGTATCTGCTCTCCGCACTGTTTGCTGCAGCTTGTGTTGCAATTTTGCAAGATCGTTGCTACTGTCCGCAAGAACCCAATCCTCAAGGTCTTTTAGAGATGACTTATTAACTTTGTTTCGACCTGTAGTCTCCATTTTTCCATCCTTTCTCTGTATTGTTGTAGTTCGTCGTCCTGCCCCTGGGCGGGGAGACAACATCTGGACCAATTCTGCTTAGTGTCGCCCCTTTTCCGGTATATCTCCTACTGTTGATGCTGCAGCCTGTGGGACGCTCGTAGTTGTCAACACCCTGCTCCTTAGGGAGTCCTGCTTCTACCTTGGCCATATCACCACCCTCGGGCTTACTCCTTGTGCAGAGATAATGAACATCTCCATATCGAGACCCAGCATATGTTTTCCAGAAGTGTAGGTCACCCAGTGGATGCCCCTCGGTGATTTATAATCGACTCGAATTTCAAATGCACTGGTTCCCGCCTGTTCTAGCGTCCTCGTGTAAATTTTGTTGCAACTCATTCCATACTTGGCTCGTACTCGTTCTCTTAATTGCTCGTCGCTCGCTCCCTTTCACCATAATGCAGACATCTTATCATGAATAGTGACATGCACAGTCACCTTTCCTCTTAGCAATGTAGCAACGTACTTCGTACCGTGCGATCGCGATCTTGGTGATGGGCCAGATTGACGCGTATGCTAGCAGTTGCGCCTCTTTCCCCTAAATTGCTTTAGCGTCCTGCGCTCTCTTTCAACTGGCTGGAGCGGTGAGACTGTCCCTCGAATGGATAGTCAGGCAGTCGGCCCACCCGTATAGAGCTTCAGGAAATTGCCATTCACTCGGCCCGGGAAGGGGTCTCCATTAAGTTTGGCACGCTAAACCGTGTCCCCATCGGTAACTTCCTTGACGACATAGGGTCCCAACCAATGCATTTGGAGTTTACCAGGGAATTTCTCAAACTTACTATCGTAGAGCAATACTAGATCATTCTCCTTGAAGGTGCGCACCTTGATATGGCGATCATGCCACGCTTTCTCGCGTTGTTTATGTACTTGCTGATGGAATCTAGCCAAAAACCGTTCCTCCTCCAGTTCCTCTAACTGCTTGAGCCTTTCTTCCAAAGCCCCGCGGTTTGCCATACCTGTGATTACTGTGATCCGCAGACTAGGCACAATATATTCCATAGGCATAACGGCCTCCTTGCCATAGACTAACCAAAAAAGTGTCTGGCCCGTCAACTTCTTGCACATGATGCGATATGCCCATGGCACAGCAGGGATGTGCATGTCCCAGTCATTTTGTTGTGCATTGCAGACTTTGGTCAATGTTGTCTCCAAGATTTTGTTGAATGCCTCCATGGTCCCATTCGCTTGCGGGTGGTATGGCGTACTCTGCTGGTGATATATTTGGAACTCCTCAGTGAGTGCGCTGATCATTTCATTCAGGAAATGCGTTCCCCGATCGCTCATAAGAATTTTAGGACAACCAAACCTTGTTAGTACGTTCTCGAACAAGAACTTCGCAGTTGTCGCAGTCGTGCAATCCTTAACTAGTTGTGCCTCTGCCCATCGAGTGAAATAATCTATTGCAATGATGATATAGCACGCGCCCATCTTCCCTCACAGCGCGATAGGTCTTACGAAATCAATTGCCCACTTTTCGAATGGCTGTAGCGTCATTTGTGGCTGGAGCAACATCTCATCTCTGCGCGATGGTTTCCCTATCTGTTGACATACATCGCAGGCTCGACAGTATGCTCTCGAATCTTGATGCAAAGTAGGGCACCATAATCTTGCGCGGAGAATCTTCTAGGCTGTGGCACGACCCGCATAATGTCTGCCAGCAACCCCCCCATGTGCTTCGGCCAGGATCTGTCCTCTCTCGAACTTCAGAACATAGCTACGCAATATTTCATCGTTGCCCATTTTGTAGAGGTGTCCTGCAATCACGGTGAAGTCTGCTGCGCGTATCACTAATTCCTTCTTCTGCTGAATAGAATATCCCTGCGGTGCGGTTCCTGTAGTTAAGAAATGGATTATGTCTGCAAAGTGACCATCCGCTATGCGCACTGCATATAGTTGTGCTTTCGAGAGTCCGTCCTCTAGAGTTGTGGGTTCTTCGCCGGTCTCAATTCGGGACAGGTGATCTAGTAAGAAATGGATTATGTTTGCAAAGTGACCATTTGCTACGCGCACCGCATATAGCTGTGCATTCGAGAGTCCGTCCTCTAGAGTTGTGGGTTCTTCGCCGGTCTCAATTCGGGACAGGTGATCTGGGCCTACGTTTAGACGTCTCGACTTTACAACGACCTCAAAGTCATACTCCTGGAATAATAGTAACCATCTACAAGTGCGCCCCCCCAACACAACCTTGTTCACTAGGTATTTTAACGTCGAGTGATCGATATACATCTTAAAATGGCCTACAAGTAGATAGTGGCCGAATTTTTGAAGCGCGTATACCATCGCTAATCCCTTGCGCTTGGTAGTGGAGTAATTCTTCTTAGCTTTTGATAACCGGCGACTTGCAAACACAATCGAGTGGTTAATTCCCTCCGCTCCTGGTTGAGTAAGTACCGCCCCCAGAGCGATACACGATGCGTCGACATGCACATGAAACTCAACGTCCCATTTCGGAAAGACCAATATAGGGGTTGATGCCATCTTTTCCTTGAGCGTCTCCAGAATTTTATTGCATTCCTCATTCCAGCAATAAGTAGCATCCTTTTTCAGCAATTGTTCCATCGGAGTTGTGATCTGGGCGTAGCTTTTGATGAACTTTCGATAGTAGCCCATGTGCCCTAGTGTGGCGCGTAGTTGTTTGACACTTCGCGGCGCTTGTAGATTGAGTATGACGGCGATCTTTGCCGGATCCACCATCAGGGTTTGCTTACAGACCACATGGCCTAGCAGGTTCCCGAATGGGACAAAGAAAGTACACTACTTTAAGTTTAGTGCAATCTGGTGTTGGCGGCAAGTATCCAGCGTCAATTGTAAGCTTGCTCTGTGCTTCTTAACTAGTCCAAACACGGTCCAATCATCAAGGTAGACCGCTAAGAACTTGTGTATAAATTCTTTGAATGCCGCTACCACTATTCGTGAAAATATTGCCGGCGCATTCTTGAGTCCAAAGGGCATCACCGTGTATTGAAAGAAAAACCCCATTCAGTGGTGAACGTTGTTTTACTCTTGCCCTCTAGCGCGATCTTGATTTGATGGTATCCTGAGAACCCATTTGTGAAGGAGTAGGCTTCCTGCCCCCCCACATTTTCCAGTACCTCATCTTTAAACGGAGTTGGAAATGGATCGTTAACGCAGACATCATTGAGCTTCCTGAGATCCACACAGATACAAATCTCACCCTTCTGTTTCTTCTCCTGCACAACCATTAGACTTACCCAGTCAGATTCCTCGACTAGTTCAATGATTCCTACTGCCAACATCTTGTCCAATTCTTCACGGACCTTTGCTTTATATTTTGGGTTCAATCGGTAGGGTCGTTGCTTAACTAGTTTCGCGTCTGGCTTCAACATTATCTTCATCATTGCCAGGTCTCTTAGGAGCCCTTTTAGCTCTGTGATTTTTGTTGGGAATAAATATTGATATTCGCGAAGCAGTTCGACGACCTTCTCCACTGTGGCGTCATCCCATTAGTCCCCCGGCGTTGCATACTTCGGCTCTTCTTCGGTTCCAGTATTGACTTGTCTCGTTTTCAATGGGACCGTGATATTTGGATCTTCGATTTCGGGTTCGCGCACCTCACGACTCCCCTCTGATTCCAGAATGTTAACATTTCGCGGATCGTCTTCATCATCTTCTACCTGGACATTATAGCATTCGAGAGCCTGGCTTAGCTATTGCGACCAGTCGGGCTACACAATTTCCTCTGGTTCCAATGGTGCCTTGAAAATTACCAGTTGTAGTGCTTCGTCCACGGGATCCATCCATTGATCTTCAAAGAGAAATATCTATAAAAACCCTGCGTGCAAGATATCCCACTCGCCGATGTCATGTCGGAGCTTCGCTTCAGTATACCAATTTCTGGGAATGACGTCCAGGGTGTGATAAAATAAGTTCACCCATTTTGGCTGAGGTTCCTCCCCATAGGCTTTGATCCATCTGGTAAGGTGCATGCGCGGGTCATTGCGTCCATCATATTTCTCTGTTATGTGTAGTTCCGGCTTCCCAAATCTAATCTTCATCATGCGCCTGTAGCCGCGCCAATCATCGAAAGTCCCTTCATGTGTGCCCCACCATTGCGCAGGCGTCGCGCGCAATGCCCATCTCAATGCATCAAATTGTTGGCGCTCTGGTACTGCGATTTCGAATTTGGTTAGGAATTCATATATTATCGTCAGCGCATCACATGTCGACAATTCATGATCCTGGGCCCTTACACAGTACAGAGATTTAGTCATCATATTGCAGTGTAGCGTAGTTACTCCGTTCAACCTGTTACACCGCTGCTCATCTTCTTCGTCTGAATTGGTGGTGCAAGATTCTACATAGCCTCGTGATATTCTTCTATCCTTCTTTGTCTTACCGCATTCTTGCCTTTGTGCAGCTATTCTGTAGATAACATCGAATTCATCGTCGCTCTCTTTGTTGCGCACAGGTTCAATATAGCGCGGTCCTTCAGCTGGATCTAGCGGAATGACTACGTAGAGCGACTTTGTTTCAAATACCATTGTCCGCTTCTTTAAATTAATAACCCAGTTCATATCGATGGCCGAGTCGATTCCTAATAATGCAGGATAGGGCGCACTTTCATCCATGAGTTCAATAACTTCAAAATCCGTTCGAGTGCTTGCGCCGTCAAGGTCTACCGTAACTCCTTGTAGCCTTCCCATGGGCAACACCTTCTGTTGATTTGCCATTCGTAGTTGGATAGGGGACCATTGTAGTGTAGGCTTGCCCAGGCGTTCCCAACTCTGTTTAGGCAATACATTGGCATCTGATCCTAGATCCAAAATGACTTGATCCATTTTATATTCGCCGATTTGCGCTATGAGTTGCATTTCCCTCCCGGTTCGCGAGGCATGTCTTCTTAACTTTCGAATTACTGGTTAGGAATTCATCTATTATCATCAGTGCATCACATGTTGACAATTCACGATCCTAGGCCCTTACACAAATAGAGATTTAGTCATCATATTGCAGTGTAGCGTAGTTACTCTGTTCAACCTGTTACACCACTGCTCATCTTCTTCGTCTGAATCGGTGGTGCAAGATTCTACATAGCCTCGTGATATTCTTCTATCCTTCTTTGTCTTGCCGCATTCTTGCCTTTGTGCAGCTATTCTGTAGATAACATTGAATTCATCATTGCTCTCTTTGTTGCGCACAAGTTCAATATAGCGTGGTCCTTCAGCTGGATCTAGTAGAATGACTACGTAGAGCGACTTTGTTTCAAATACCATTGTCCGCTTCTTTAAATTAATAACCCCGTTCATATCGATGGCCCAGTCGATTCCTAATAACGCAGGATAGGGCGCACTTTCATCCATGAGTTCAATAACTTCAAAATCCGTTCGAGTGCTTGCGCCGTCAAGGTCTACCGTAACTCCTTGTAGCCTTCCCATGGGCAGCACCTTCTGTTGATTTTCCATCCGTAGTTGGATACGGGACCATTGTAGTGTAGGCTTGCCCATGCGTTCCCAACTCTGTTTAAGGCAGTACATTGGCATCTGATCCTAGATCCAAAATGACTTGATCCATTTTATATTCGTCGATTTGCGTTGTGAGTCGCATTTCCCTCTCGGTCCGCGACGCATGTCTTCTTAACTTCCGAATTACGCGAGGTTCACTCCATCCTGCGCATCTATTTATCAATTCCTGTAAGCCTTTAACTGCCCTGTTGTCATGAAGCAATTTATACATGTCTCTAAAAGGTAGTTATCATAGAGGGATTGCTGACCGGCTCAGGCTGATCCCTACTACCTAGGGTAGAGACTTCTGCGAAGCTCTCCCGAGCTTCCAGGTATGTCTCCCTACCCACCCCTGCATCTTCCTTACTTAAGTTCCTTCTATCCGTTCCTATGGTCGTGCCACTTCTTAGTACCATGTTGATGTTGGGATCTTCCTCGCGGGGTTCGGACCTCATCATTTGTACGTTCTGGGTTGTTGATGGTTGCGTTGCCCTTTTTTCACGAATTTGTGCTATCAGCATTGGAAATCTATCAACTCATGATCGAATTGCTCACAATAACTGCACGAAATTCTGGTGGGGTTGGTACAATCTCATGCATAATGTTTTGGTCACTCGCAATTGTAGCAGATTTCCTGCCCACGACCCCTTCCTGGCCCCATTTCGCCCAGTTTTCGTTTGCGGCCCTGGAACCCACCGCGCGCAATCGCCGCTGCTGGATCCTGACCTTGCGCCTCAGTGTGCATTCTGTAAGCAGGTGACTAGTCTATTAACAATTGGTAGCTAGAACAATCTCTTTCTTCGTGGCATACTGACCTGCAAAAGTTGCAAAATAGCTGCTGGGCGGTCTGGTTGTATTTTGGTAATAAATGACAATTTTCAGTGTTGTGCTTTCCTCCCACTTGACAAATTGCACACTAGAGCGGGGCTACGATGTTTGGTCTTGCCTGTGCCTCTGGTCACAGCAGTGTTGGTCCCCCCGTCGCCACAAGATTCACTGATATCGGGTTGTGATCTTTGTCGTGTCCCTGGTTTCTGCACTTTATACACCATACTTCCTCCCAGACTTCCGATCGTGGCACCTGTTCTTGTTTTAACTTCTTCATTTCCATATACAAGTTTTGGATTTGCACTTTTATTTGCTGAACTCCCAACCCCGGGTCTTGTAACGAAGTTTCCTGTAGCCTCATCGTTGTTTCTAGTGCTTTGGCCTAGGTTGAGATTTTTTGTTGTGATAAAGCCGTCCTCAGATGTGGTGTTAGGATGCCATAAACCAAGCGCAGCACTGCGCATTCGTCAATGTCATGTTAGCCTCGCGAATAGTACTTTTCAGTCTTTGGTCCAAATCCCATGGGGTTTCACTAGACATCATCGCGATCTCATTGAACCCTATAATCGACTGTGTTTTTGACTTTGGCCGGCTAAACTCCTTCTTTAATTCAGTGTGGATGTCTGTTGTCCCCGTCGTTGGGTGATCGCTTGAGTGCTTTATGTACCATGTTAGTGCTCGGTCCTGCAACGCACTGACTAAGGTGGCCTTTCTGATATTATCATCCGCAATTTGCTGCGCGTTCCACACTGATGTTAATACGAACCAGAATTGTTTCGGGTCTTCGCCTCCTACTCCTTTGAATATCAGTCACTAGATCGCGCTTGTCATTGTTACCCTTGAACTACTACTGTTCTTGGTTTCTTTCGAGTCCCCGCGTTTCACACCAGACACCCTTTAGGCAGATCCTGGTCCCGGCAACAAAACCATTTGTTGGCTTGTATGGGCCTGACCCAGGTTCGGAAGAATTATTTAGCCAAGCAAATTTCGCAGCTACTGGCTCTTTCGGCAACAGCGCGCGAAGCGCGGACTGAGGTCTCACCCGAGGTAGCAGGGGAGGGTGCTGGAACCATGTTTCCGCACACTTGGGATGTCTAGATGTTGTTTGGAGGGTTTGCACCCCGTTTTGCAACTTCGCGCTGCACTGTATTCGCGCAGATCCCGAATACCTCTTACTGTCTATTAGTGTGCAGTCTATAGATCTAATCTATTGGATGAAGTGTTGTAGCTTAGATCTACTTAGAAGGGTCTTTAAGCAAACATTTAACAGATTTGGTCAGTTCGCGTACTTAGAATACACTTAGATTCACACATATCTATAAGCATATGCACATAGATTAAATAGTTATATCAATCATTCATACAGTCAGATTCACGATAGCTCATATTGTGCGTAGGGCGGATCTTTATTTCCACTTATCACCAATACATCCAAATTCGCTCTGCGCACTCAGCTGCAGGGGTTTGCGCACACAGCTGCAGGGGTTTGCGCACACAGCTGCAGACTCTTCCAGGCCTCTGCGCACATAGCTATAGAGCCTCTATCCACTACCCAAACCCCCAACTCGGACTTACAAATGCTTTCGGAGTGCTTCCTTCAAAAACCCATTACAATTTAGATCCAACATCAAAACCAAAGGGAACTGCCTTTCCCTCATAGAGCCGTGCTCTATTTATACCTATCTATGGTCCACGGACCGACTTACTTCCCATTATTTTATATTATTTTTCGGGCGGACAATCCTTTGACTCCCGCTCCGCATATTTCGGAGGTTTACAAAGACTCTTAGACTCAAAACTGTTATGCGGGACTTCTGCTACCCAACAAACATATTCTGAATGTGATTCAATTGAATGGCATTTGGAAAGAAGCCAAAACACATTCTGGCATACAGGTGGTCAACCATCAGTTTCAAAAAGTTTACTGTGGTGTCCTCTTCTCTAGCTGCTCTTAGGACAAACTTCAGAGTGCGTCAGTTGTAAATTGCTTATAATATGCAGTTAACTCTGTTTATGTGTAATTTGATTTTGAGTTGTAGCTCAATCAGAATAGTTAGTGTTCTGGCTTTGTTTGTCTGCCTTTTAAGTGAATTGAAAACTATAGACTAATTTTTTAAATAATTTGAAGTCACTATAACATAAGTGAATTACCAAATGACATTTTTTATTCAGACTGGAATGTAAGCCTCCTTGCTTGTACATATGGATATTCATTGTAATCAGTAGTGTTTCTATTAATATTAATCATCAATGCATGCCTTCCATGTAAGAAATCAGATGATAATGTGAAAGATGCCATCATTTCATATTATCCAAAGATGATAAGATGTTTTGCTGAAAGCCATCTAATTTGTACTTGGGATTCACAGGCTGTCATGCTTGGAGTGTAGCTATCTCATTGCATTTTTGTTTTCAGATGTGTGTGACAAAGTCTTGGATGTTTTATGCAACCATAAACGGAGGGATCAACTTGACGTGAATGGTGCCTTGTCAACGAATGCCATAATAACCACTAAAGAGAGTGAGAAGAGCACTGATGAACTTGATCTTAGGATAGCCAGTGTGTTGCAAAGCACAGGTTATCGCTATCAGGCAGGGCCATGGAATGAGAGTGTAACACACAATTTGGAAGAAGGAAGGCGCAATGTTGCAATAGTTACAACTGCAAGTTTACCTTGGATGACTGGAACAGCTATTAATCCTCTTTTTCGTGCGGCATATTTGGCCAGAAGTGCGAAGCAGAATGTTACATTGCTTGTACCTTGGCTCTGCAAAGAAGATCAAGAACTGGTTTACCCCAACAAATTGACTTTTGATTCCCCAGGGGAGCAGGAAACTTATATTCGCGATTGGCTGGAATCGAGAATTGGCTTCAAATCCAATTTCAAGTTGTCTTTTTATCCTGGCAAGGTATTGTATATTCCTTTCCTTATCTTGAAGGTTGTTCTTTTACCCAGGCTTTATTTCAAATTTGTCGTAGTTCCTTTTTGCGTGTTGCCAAAATTGGTGAAATTTGGTTGACTGAATTTTCGATCATAAAATAAGCTGTCAAAATTTGGTTCAGTTTTCTAAAGAACGACGGAGTATAATAGCTGTCGGTGACACTTCACAATTTATTCCGGACAAGGAAGCTGACATTGCAGTGTTGGAGGAACCAGAGCACTTGAACTGGTATCATCATGGGAAGCGATGGACAGATAAGTTTAGCCATGTAATTGGTGTGGTACACACCAATTACTTAGAGTATATCAAAAGGGAGAAGAATGGAGCTTTACAGGCCTTCTTTGTGAAACACGTCAACACCTGGGTTACCCGCATATATTGTCATAAGGTGAAGACCTCAAATTCCCAACTGTCAACATAGCTTAGTTTATCTTTGGAAATATGTTTTGTGATATAGTTGAAAGGTTTCAGAAGAAAATTATTTTTCTTCTCTTTCTTCTATCAGACGTTTTAAAGACTATTGGATAATGTTATTGTTCCCCTTATGCAGGTTTTACGCCTGTCAGCTGCTACGCAAGACCTTCCAAAATCCATGGTTTGCAATGTACATGGCGTTTGTCCCAAATTCTTAGAAATTGGCAAAAAGGTGGCTATGGATAGGGAGCTTGGACAGCAGTCATTTTCCAAAGGGGCATACTTTTTGGGGAAAATGGTGTGGGGAAAAGGCTATAGAGAGCTAGTAGATCTTCTTGCAAAGCACAAAGATGAACTGGATGGATTCAACTTGGATGTTTTTGGAACCGGAGAAGATTCTGCAGAGGTTCAGTTTACGGCTCATAAGTTAAAATTGAATATGAATTTTCATCAAGGCAGAGATCATGCAGACGATGCACTGCATAGGTAACCTTCACAATGGTGATATTATTTCATTTGTACAATAAATAAACGATAACCTTCTGTTTTTGTAGCTAACTTTTGACTGACATCTAGTTCATGTAATATTTTTGCATCAGCAGTTACAAAGTGTTCATCAATCCCAGTGTAAGTGACGTACTTTGCACTGCAACAGCAGAAGCTTTGGCGATGGGAAAAATCGTAGTTTGTGCAGATCACCCATCCAATGAATTTTTTGGGTCATTTCCCAACTGCTTGATGTATAAAAATTCAGAAGAGTTTGTTAAGAAGGTGAAAGAGGCATTAGCTGCTGAACCTGTACCTCTCTCTGCTGAACAACAATATCGTCTGTCCTGGGAAGCTGCTACAGAGAGATTTATTAACTATGCCGATATGTATAAAATCTCAAACTCTAGAGCAGAAGTTTCAAGGCCTAGAGGAATGTATGGTAATATTTCCCAGTCAGTTTCCATGCCAAAACTTAGCGATATGGTTGATAATTGTCTTGCACTTGCTCATTATTGTTTAACTGGGAATGAGGCCGCAAGACTCTCTACTGGAGCAATACCAGGGACACGACACTGGGATGAAAAGCATTGCAGGGATCTAAATATTTGGCCCCCTTCTGTGCAGAACCCTGTTTATGGTTGGTAGGAATGTGGGTTGTATCAATTTGGATTATTTCTATAGTTATATTCTGTACCTGCATAAGCATTTTATTAATTTTATTGACAGATTGAATTCTACTAAATATCGATGGCCAGTTAACGAAAAAGTCAAGTTTTGACTCTGGTGTTGTATGATTCTCCCTTTCTTAATTTTTAGTTTTTAACAAATGGTGAATGCTAAGATTAGTAAAAACATTTATTGCACTTGTAGACAGCGTTGGATGGAGCCATTTTAAAATTTGAAACGGAATCAACATACGATTAATCAATTTTTGTTTTTTTACTAGTTAAAATTTGATATGACATTGTAGGTCTGAAGACTGGAAACTTCCAACTGTCTGATTGGTGGTTTTCTAAATCTACTGTCTAACTTGATTTCCTTGACTTGAAACCAATACCAATAAGCATGAACGTATTGGTTAAGTACTGAAGTTTTGGAAAATTTTGTGCACATCACATGGAAATATTTGGTGTTATAGTTTTGTATCACGGTGAAACATTTGACCTTTATGGCATTGTTTGTTGTGTAATTTGATCCCATTTAGGAATTTTAAGTATTTTAAGCGATGAACATATTGGTCGAAGTCCTAGAGCTTCACAAATTTTTGTTTAAATCACATGCAAATATTTAGTGTTATAATTTTGTATCATGGTGAAACGTTTGACCCTTGGGGCATAGTTTATTCTGTTTAAGTTTTATTTTATTTAAGATTTTTCGGTGATTTCAGGTTAATGACAGTTAGGTGAGGTTTCAGATTCTCCACGAAGTGTTGTTGCTCTACCTCAGCCTATACACCTAGGCAAGTATTGTTGCTCCACTTTAGTCCATAAACCTAAAAGAACATTGTGATTAGCTTACCTAACAATTATTGTGTTTCATATGTTTAACAGCTGTTGTCTTTTCATGGTTGAACTAGCCCATTTCCCATTTTCCCCCTCATCCTAGCTCAATTACTATGCCCTTCAAACCATCCTTTGTATATGTTTCCATTCATCCCATCCTTTGTATATGTTTCCATTCATCTACGTCACTTTTCCACCCTATTCAAATTACAAAAGTAGAACTTTTGAATGCTGGTTGACCATAGCCATCCAAATTTGAAGAAGGATTGGGCTAAATTGTTCAAGTGTGCAGGTTGCACATTGTTTTCCAATGTTAAAAGTTTCAAAAACTTTCCAACTTATTTATATTCATGAAAATATCTTCTATACAAAGTGGTGTAAGATATGGCTATAATGGGAAAATGGTGATTTTATCAAACATGGGAATCTGTCGAGTATATTATAACAATTTGTTGATTAAAACAATCCATATAACAATCATTCCAGAGGCAATAATTGCTTAATAATGAATAAAACATGACTTAATTAAGATATATAAGCTTAGCCACTCAAAATCTATTTCAAAGACAACTTTTATAATCAAATTATTGGTCTAAAATGTCTCAATGTGAAGTTATGTGGCTATTTAAAAGCTACCCAATTATATGACATAAGAGTCACATTCAAATGTAAATAGTTACTATAATTTGCTTAATCTTGAACCATTAATTCTAATGATAAAATTTACAAATATATATTAATAGATGTTGGCAAATCAAAAAGGCAGTAAAAAATTTCTTTATCTTGATAATTACTTGTGATGTTTTTTATTATTACGATTCTTTATATCTTTTTTCTTTCGTTCTTTAAGCAATTACCAGAACCAACGACACATAAAACAATGAACACATGATGTAGGCACATGTCAGGGCAAAACCCCCCTCGAGGGAAAACCCAATCAAAGTAATTTTTCCTTTCAATAGTATTCTTTGAGACTCTTCACCTTAGACCACGACTAGAGTTTTCCTCCACACCAAGTCAGCCTCCAGAGGATTGACCTCTTCCTAGCAATTTCGACTATGCAGCGACTTGCAACAACTAACAGTTTCCGGCAACAGTGCAACTTGGAAGACTTCGATCTTCCAATCCAAAGCACGAAATAGAGATAGACCACCACCAAAATTTTGATTTTCCTCGACTCCTTAGACTCTCCCAAACTCACATTCACTTCGGCTTCTTGATAATAGACTTTCTCAGCTACCCACTTTGCACTTTTGCCTAGCAACAAGATTTTCGCACTTCTGCACAGTAGAGAGAATCCAAACTTGATGCAAGGTGATGCTCTAAATGAATTCAATGTCCTTTCTTTTATAGGCTTCTTGTGGGCTAGAATAGGGTCTTAGGTTGACATGATCTTCCCTTAGGCCGACATGGTGTGGAGGTTCCATAATTCATATTTGACTCAATACTAAAAAAATCTAAATGATTCAAAAGCCTAAGAAGGGTCTCTTTAAATGTACAATAATTCTATAAACTCAAAATTAATTTTAGAAGTCCTCAATGGGGACTTTGACCTAAAACAAGGTGACCAAAGCATGAAACCCATGCTTTATAAGTCACAATAACGATAATTTTCTTTATTCTTTTGACAAGTACATTATTGAAGGTTGAACATAGTTACTTTTTCAAACACTCCCTTTTAACTAGGGAGGTATTCATAACGTAACATATACAATGGAAGATCTCAAACTATATGAACCATGAAGAACTTTAGGCACCGTAATGCCATGGACTAGATTCGTGACCAGAGCAATCTATCGAAACAATCATTCAATAGTTTAGGCACTGTAATGCCATGGACTAGATTCCTGACTAGAGCAATCTATCCAAGTGGGACTAAGGTGGACTCTAGCTTTCAGCCCCTCAAAGTACCATCAAGTTTACTTGCTAACCACCAACCCAAAATCTAGGTGTGTGTCAAAGCTCAATGACCAACGCCACCTTTCCAACTTCGGGACCCAGACATCAATACAAAGTGTCAACCATATATCTGCCCAGGTAATGCTTCACTCACAAAGCCTCAACATCCTTTGATCCAACAGATCAAGAATGTCCAATCTCTCCCAATCAAACCGATTAGTAACCAACATGCTATCAAATCCTTCGAGAGATTCACCTGTGCAAATACAATCCCAATCAGTAATATATTTTCGCATGTACACAACCAAATAAAAACCTCATGGGTCTTTAAGACAACAAATGTTGCTTCTCAACTGTCCATAGTAGGACTATCAATCGAACCTTTGACAGAAGATTCCTCAATCATATGTTTTCCTTTCTATTTTTCATGCAGCAACATATTCTTCAATCGGATCCTACTTTCCTTCTTTCAACAGCACTTCAAAATGCATTCTCCAATTTCCTTTTTTCTGTTCATGGCCTTCACTCAAACTTAGATTGTTAGTCCTGGTTTAGTGCCTGACACATGAAGCAGAGAACCATATATGTCACTCTCTCTCAACCATGAAGTACCTCTTTATCCGAACTCCCTCTTAATCTTAGGGAAATCTCTTCTATTCATGCTTCCTCTGGGAGATCTACTTCTTTTTTTCGACATTAGAGAATCTTTCATAGCTTCCAACCATTTCATCAGAGTTATCATTATCCTCATCATGCTTATCACATCAATGAACATCTTCACCAAGTTGAAGATTGTGTACTTGCGCAACTTCAATAGAAAGTACAACCAAATCTATAAAAGCATGATGTTAGCCATATCAAAAACACGGAAGCATTTCAACTTTATTCATATCAGATACCCAAACTCAATTACAAACAAGAGACATATACCTTACAACATCTTGCTAGGGACTTTATCTAGGGTTTCAATGTGTCTTCCAAAGGTATAACATACCTTACTACAACATATCGCAAAACCTTGAACCAATTCAGACAAATAGATCTACAAAACATCTATCATCCTTTCAAAATACATATGACAAACTTTTCACTAGGGATCCATACAACTAGATTTCATAAAAGAATCAATCAAAGTCAATCACAACTTAGTCATTAATCTGACCAACTTCCACAAGGGTTAGTTCACATACCCTAGATTTCCGAGCAATCATTAGACTCAATAAAAAATTCAAATTTCAACAATCTTTCACAAATCTCAAATTATCATATAATCAATACTCATCAGAGATTTCTCTTTCAATGAGGGTTCGACTCCAAAACCATATAACTTATAAATTCACCAAAACTTTATACAAATATCAAATCATCATATTCTGGAGATTTTACTTTGACTAAGGTTTAATTCCAAAACCTTAGAATTTCATTTCCACAATCTCAACAATCATTACATACATATATCTCAGATTGTTACATTCAGACAATGTCACTACTAGGATTTAATTGCTCAACCCTAGATTTTCATATATCATCATCTTAGAATCTTAGACAAGGACTTCCATTAAATCCTAAAACTCATGACCATCAATGACAAGGTCAACACATATCTAGGAATTCATAACCATACATAAGCATATCATATTTCCAACCTAGGATTTCAACCAAAAGAACATATCTATATATGCCTAGATTTCATCATCATGCAAATATATTTCATATCATGTATTAGTCAAACCCAACTTCACAACAATATCAAATAAGAGTTAGACACACAATCATTTTGATTACACTAGGGTTTGATTAGATAAAACACACACATACCAAGGAAAACATTTCAAAGTCAATATAAGGGTCTTGATCACACATTCCACCAAACCCTAATGAGCTAGGGTTAGAACACACATTCTACCAAACCCTATATTACCAAAACTTCAAAGGTACCGAGATTTTAGACCTTATCATTCAACCCTAACAAGTTAGGATTTCTGGGTCATACCAAAATCCCAAACATGACTTCATCAATAAGACTTCAACTAACATTTCACAATATCCCTAAGAAATTTAGGATTTCAGACATTCACATTAGCGTACCCTTTGGTTAGGGTTTTCCAGAACTTGTCTAGGGTTCTTTGTTTCTTGACTAACTTTATCTTGAGAGATCCTCCTTCTTGCATATGTTTTTCCTAATCAAGACAACAGAGGGAGAAAGGTGATTAGTATTTGATATAATCAAAACTAAATGAGTACATGAAACCAAAACTGAAAAGACACGAGATACTTATCTTTGAGAGTTGCTGGGAGCTCTCTCCAAAGCTTGAGGGAAACCTACAAACTTAAAGCAATACAAAAATGTCTTTTCCAAAGATATGTTGAAAAACTATAAATTCTAAAACATATAAAGCAAACGACTTGATAGTGTAATTCCTTAATGTCGGATTCTTCAAGGTCGACTTTCTTTGAGTCTCCTTCTTCAACAAAGTTGGCTTGATCTCTTCTTCTCTTCTTATTCCTTGGATTCTCGGGACAATCACTCTTGTAGTGACCTTTCTTATGATATTGATAGCACTCTAACTTAGACATGTCAACTTTCTTCCTTGGTCCCTTCAATCTATTTCCTTCATGTTGAGCAACATAAGCATTTGATACTCCTTTAGGATTTGCAACCATTAAGATCCTTAATTATTCTTGACTACGTGTGGTCCATAATTCTTCAAAGGTGGGAGCTACCTTCCAACTCTTGAGACCTGAAGCAAATGCACCCCAAGAGGGTGGAAATACTAATGTCGCATTGATCACCAATTCTTTATCCAGAACAATCTCATCGATGGCCAAAAGATCAACCCTAAGTTTCACTATCTTCACAAAGAAGGTTGCAACAATATCTTCTTTAGTCATTTTCACAAGTACCTAATGTCAGATTCTTCAGGCTTGACTTTTTTTGAGTCTCCTTCTTCAGCAAAGTTGGCTTGATCTCTTCCTGTCTTCTTATTCCTTGGATTCTTGGGACAATGACTGTTGTAGTGACCTTTCTTATGACATTGATAGCACTCTAACGTAGACATGTCAACTTTTTTCCTTGGTCCCTTCGATCTCTTTCTTTTATGATGAGCAACATAAGAATTTGATACTCTTTTAGGATTTGCAACCATTGAGATCCTTAATTCTTCTTGAATACATGCAGCCCATAATTCTTCAAAGGCGAGAGCTACCTTCCAACTGTTGAGACCAGAAGAAAATGCACCCCAAGAGGGTGGAAATCCTAATATATCAGTGATCACCAATTCTTTATTTGGAATAATCTCATCGATGGCCAAAAGATCATCCCAGAGTCTAGCTATCTTCACAAAGAAGGTTGCAACAATATCTTCTTTAGTCATTTTTGTATTCCTAAGCTCATTCTTCAAACTTGCTACTTGACCAATGCTCTTAATAGTGAACAACTTCGAAAAGGCTTCATACATCTCCTGAGCATGATTGATGTTAGCAATGAATGGGATAAGATTGTCTTTTATCCCTTCTACCATTAGAGTCAGCCACCAATTCTAAATCCTTGAATTTCTCTTTGTCGGCATCACTAGCTTCGTATGTAGGCTTCTTTACATTTCCTTTTACCAAATCCAACACCTTGTTCTTCTCGAGGATTAGGTCAATCCTCTTCTTCCAGGATCTAAAGTTAGAAGCTCCTTCAAGCTTGTTTTCACCCTTGATTGAGTTATACATCTTCCTTGAATATAATATACTCTTTCCCTGAGATAGTGCCTATCAATGGATGTGTCTTTTTCTTATTTCTTCACTAAAGCTCTGATACCATGTGGGAAAATCAGAAAGGTAGTAAATATTTTCTTGATCTTGATAATTAGTTGTGATGTTTTTTATTATTACGATTCTTTATATCTTATTTCTTTAGTTCATTAAGCAATTACCAACAGCAGCAGCGCATAAACCAATGAACACAAGATGTAGGCATATGCCAGGGAAAAACCCCCCTCGAGGGGATAACCTAATCAAAGTAATTCTCCCTTTCAATAGTATTATTTGAGACTCTCCACCCTACACCAAGACCAAACCTTCACTCCACACCAAGTTAGCCTCTAGAAGATTGACCTTTTCCCAATAACTTCGACTATGCAACAACTTGCAACAGCTAACAACTTTCGATAGCAGTCCAACTTGGAAGACTTCAATCTCCCAATCCAGAGCACGAAACAAAGAGAGACCACCACCAAAATTTCGATTTTCCTTGACTCCTTAGACTCACCCAAACCCGCATTCACTTTGGCTTCCTGGAAATAGACTTTCCTAGCCACCCACTTTGCACTTCTACCCAGTAGAGAGAATTTGAACTTGATGAGAAGTGGTGCTCTAAATGAATTCGATGTCCTTCCTTTTATAGGCTTCTTGTGGGGTTGAATAGGGTCTTCTGCTGACTTGATCTACCCTTAGGCCAACATGGTGTGGAAGCTCCATAATTCATATTTGACTCAATATTAAACTTTTTTACATGATTCAAAAGCCCAAGAAGGGTCTCTTTAAATGTACAATAATTCTATAGACTCATAATAAATCCTAGAAGTCCTCAATGGGGACTTTGACTTAAAACAAGGCAACCCAAGCATGAAACCCATGCATTAGTAAGTCATAATAATAATAATAATAATTCTTTTCTTTATTCTTTTGGCAAGTACATTTCATAATTACTCAAGTACATTATTGAAGATCGAACATAGTTATTTTTTCCAACAATAGAAAGGATGTAGTATACAGAATTGACATTTTGCTAGAGAAGTATCATTCAAAATGCCTATCATGTTTGTGTAGATGTGCTTATCTTTAGTATTTTCCAATACAACATTTTGCAAAATTTTCCAGATGTAAAGAAACAATATAAAACATCTAAAATTTTAATTACCAAGTAAAACATATTTGGGTGTGGATATCACTAATTGCATTCTTGCTTTATCCAATTGCTTTTCCGATCTTGATTAATGAGGGCTAGTTTAAGTTACCCAATGATTGAGGACACTGATGAGAGCTTGTTTGTAACAACCCTTTTTTGCTAATTCCCATGTAAAAGTCACCTAGTGTATTTGTTTATGTAAATAGATGTGAAAATTTAAATATTGTTGAATTGGAGGAGTGGACACAATTTTAGAGGTTTGAGGAGTTGCTTGTGCTTTGTGTAAACCCAAACCCAAGCCACTTCATTTATTTTTCCCCACCTATTGCCCCTGACAAATTAATGGTTTGTTGGTGCAAGCATTGAAGTTGTGTATGGAGAGTCTTGAATGAAGAACAAGCCCCATAGTGTCCCTATTCTTGGGGGACGTGTTGGGAAAATCAACACACAAAGAGAAGGGACAAGGGAGTGAGTAGAGGCAGAAAACACAAATAGACAGACAGAACGGGCATAGTAAGCCAACCCGAGAGAACACAAAAAATATGTGTAACGAGAAGAGAATGCGAAAGCGAAAGAGCACTTAGGAGCAATAGAAGAGAAGACAAGATGTTGTTCCCTGTAAATTTTGGTGTGGCTAACATTGTTTATCGGTTTATGATGGGTCAGTGAAGACTTGGTGGAGAAAGTGCCTCACTAGTGCTTGTTGTCTCAACTGAAAAACCTCATGGTTACCTTGGGGCTGATAAACCACTTAGAGCTTGTTGAATAGGTTGATAAATTGTTAGGGTGCTTGTTGCAAGGTCGATAAACCACTTGATAAGTGGAGACACTTGGGTGCTTGTTATCTTGGCTGCTAAAACTTTAGGTGCTTGTCTTGGGGATGATAAACCGCCTAGAGCTTGTTAAATGGGCTAATAAATCATGTGGATAGTGTGCTTTCGATTCCTGTAGTGCTTGCTTTGAAAATCAAGCGATAACCCACCCTTAGTGTGAGATCATACTCTTGGACCGAGTAAAACTTCACTGAGCCTTGGGTGAATCCCTATGATCCTTTACAAAGTGGTGTCAGTTACTGTGGAGCTTACTAAGTGAGGAAATTGATAAACCACTTGGACAGTGCACCCCTTCTCTAATCTGGTTTACTTGAGTAAATAACTCCTCAATGTTTGAATCTATCTTGGGGTTGGTCAGTTGTAAGAAAGACTGTAGTGTAGGTGACCTATGGTTGGGTGGAGAGTTGAAGTCCTCTTAGTTTCTAGCCATTTGTGTTAATTAGATAAGTGTATCTAATCATGTATTTGCTTGTACAATGAATGGTTAATAATGTCTAAGGTGTAATATGAGAGTGCATAGGTTAATGCTAGCCATAGAGGAATGCTAATATTTTTGTGTGCTTACGATGAATGCTTGCTTATTTGTTCACATAGTTATGTTCATTTCATAGAACTATGTGTTGTTGTCATGGTTTAAGCCATTGTGTAGTCTACATGAATTGGCTAGAATGTCTAATTGATGTTGTTCACTGTTTTTCCTCATGACTAGAATATGAATTTGCGTGGTTATGTTCATTGAGACATGAATTCTGTGATATGAATCTGGGATTTGTGTCTCAGTGTTTTATTTTGGATGAGTTATAAATTATGTGTGATCTTATCCAATTATTGATGCAGATTCATTGAATGGGTTTCATAGTAGATCATGATAGTTTGAATATCTAGCATATTTCTTCATTGAATCATGAATGTTGTGTGAATTTATATTGGGGAATATTACCACTTATTCTTGTCTATGAATCCATTGCCTTAGAGGGTTAAGAGGTGCTTGCTCTGTTGATGTTGATTGTTCACCATTAGCGACCTTTTGAGCTTAGGCCCTTGTGCCTAAAGCTAGCGATTTGAAGTTTAGCTTGTTGCCTCTTCATGATCATTGTGTGTAAATGAAGTTGATTGTTATGCGGGCCTACAACCTCGAATACTGCAAGTCAATTTGGATATGGGGCATGGTTTAGAATAAGTGAGGGTTGGGACAATGTAATCGTGGCTTCGATGATTTCATTTCAAATGAAATATGCAGATAGAGGAGCTGGGGCAGGATGACATGTGCACACCCCAGATTCTCAAGGTTAAGTTCTAGAAAGGTGTAGTTGAAAATATCCGCAGTCAAGATGATGTAAGCACAGGTGGGACCCACAAGGTTATTTTCCTTGTGGTTTGGTGGAAGATCTTAATTAAAGCATATTGGGATTAGTCTTAATCCTCCATTGCACAACCTCGGGTGTGTTAAGCATTAAATTTTTTGAATGGATCGGGGACCCGGGGCTATGATGGCGTGGTTGTGTGGATTAAGATTAGCAAAGAATGGACATAGACACAATGGGGTCAAGCCAGTGGAGCTCACACTCCTAAGTCCACCTGGAAGATGCTTATGGTAGTAGATGATGTTTGTGTGGATGCCACACAACAACTGTGAGAGGTGTTAGATGACCATGGGTGACATGCCAGGTCAACTTGGGTCACATGTGGGTGCCACGTGGTGGTTATTTGTTGATGTGGCACACTCTGGTTGATCAAACTTTAAAAGGGTATAACTTTTGATCCATCGTTGGTCAATTATTGATGAGTTGAATATGATGGTGACATCAGAGGTTAATTTCCACAAGATTTGAATAAAGAGGACTTTTGTGTGACCCCATCATAAAAAACCACAAGGATTGAGTTAATTCAAAATAGCACTTCCCTCAACCCGAGAAGAGAAAGGGGGTGGAGAGTTACGAAGTGGTAGGATCCAAAATCACCCCTATGTGACCTCAGGAAATTAATGAAGGTATTACATACTCATGTGTTGGTGTGTGTGTCTATGTTATCTTAGGCAACGGATCGAGAAGATTCCAAAATAAACAGACACTTGAAACAGTAAGAGATCACAGTAAGCAAAACATAAACACAACAAAATTTAATAATGAGTTCACCCAATCCTATTGGGCTACGTCTCCTGCTCCAGCGTTTAGTGGTGGCCTTTTTATTATGTTTTTAAAGCAATCTTACAATAAGGAGCTCAATTTGAGTCTCACTTGATAGAGGATGATCAGTAGGATGGCACTTGGAATTCCTAAGTCCTTAGAGTTCACAGACTCCCCTTACTGAATTTCGACCTCAATTGGTCTCTGTCTGTTCGATGTTGCCCTTACTCTGATGGTCAACTCGACTTCTATGTTCTCTGCAATTTTGCCTTTATTTTTGTCTCTTGGCCTTCGACTTCTTCACTGCTTCTCTACCTCACTGTCTCTTTGTCTTGTCTCTGTCAGCTCTTGGCTTTAAAGCCAGTTCATTTCTTCGACTGTTCGCTTCGTCTTCCCGACTCTCTGAATCACCTACCTCTGTCCGCTGGGACTCCTCTGCCTTGCATCATCGTTGCCGCGTAACGCTTCGCAGAGAGGTGGCCACCTGTCTTCTTGTGAACTAAGTGTCAGTTCTTCCTAAATGGTCATTTTTTTCTGTTATTTCTCAGATGCCTATGAAACGGATCGTTCTATCAACTCATCAGTCAAAAGGACTTCAAATTTTTATGTGCCATAACTTATTTTTCCCTCGAGTCCAGTCATGCATTGGCTTGAACATCCATCATTTGATCTGGAGCCCCTAGATCCTATGGTCTTCACTTATATCGCACGGTTGAGTTGCTCGACCGTTAGCCTGTGATGTAAGCGGTTTTTCTCTCTCCCCACCGGACACGCATCTCTTGGTGTATGGAATTTCTGGGTCTTCGGCCAAACCAACTTACCGCCCAAAATGCCTCCGATATTCCACTGGTTTTGAGTGTGGGACCCGCCTGCTGGTTTTAGCGCTTTCCCACGGTTTTTTGGTTTCCCTTGTGACCAAACGCTCGGGGATTTTCCTTCTTGAGGGGTTTTGCTTAGCCTTGCGCTAATCACGTACCAGAAACAGCCTGCGTTTCTGGGTTTGAGCTTCCCAGCTACCATTTTTGCACCATGCACAGTCTCCATGGACCAATGGTCAGCACATTTTGACCGCAGGTCCTCGTTGCTTCGTGCTGGCTACAAATTACCATTATTCAGAGGTTATTTCTGATAGTTATAAGATTTCTTGAAGTTTGTAATTCATTATTAACAATCATGAAATTGTTTGAGGGTCCAATTCGGATCACAACCTTCCCACTGAAAAATATTTTGGACCACCAAAAGTTGGTTTTCAAGCATCGACTAAGTGAGGATACAACTTTCTCGCCTATCTAATCTCTATCCATTTTGCACTGATTGGATTTGAACCCCTGAGCCCAATTCTGAGGTACTCAACATCTCCCGTGGGCATCGTTCTCACCGTCCTGTCTAGAACTGTGTCTTCCTGCAATTTATTAAGATATTAAGGTAGCAGGTCATCAATAGAAGGCAATTGACTCTTTTCTTCAGGATCTTCAATTAACGAAGGTTCAAATAGTCTCAAGCTGTCTGCATTGACGACTGAGTAGATGTGCATATAAGCTGGAAAATCAAGGCGAAAAGCATTCTCACCAATTTTCTCAAGGACCTTAAAAGGTCCATACCTTATTGGTTTCAACTTTTTACCTTCACCTTGCATCCCGACCTTGCTGATATATAGTCAGACTTGATCACCAACTTGGAAACTATGCTCCATTCGATGCTTGTCATGCCTTGCCTTGCATTTGGCCTAGCTCTTTTCCAGTTGTTCCTGTGCTGCCTGATGGATCTCTTGGATTTGTTTAATGAACCTAGTTGCCTTGTCCACATCGTTGTGTCCCTCAACTATTGTGTCCTTACCAAAGACAGAATCCAAGGGAGACCTTGGTGTGAAACCAAAACAAGTCTCAAAAGGAGATCTCTGTGTGGAAGAATGTTTGGCTCAGTTGTAAGCATGTTGCACATAACAGAAATGTTCATCCCAAAGCTTAGGATGCTTGTTGCAATATCCCCTGAGCAACTGGATAACTGTCTTGTTGACTACTTCTGTCTGGCCATCGGCTTGTGGATGGAAAGTTGGCTTTTCTTCAGTTTGGTGTCCATCAGTTCCCACAGACTTGACCAAAATATTCCCACAAATCGGGTGTCTCGATCAGATATAATGGAAGTGGGTAATCCAAAATGAACCCATACATGTTGAAAGAATAGTTTTGCAGTTTGGTCATGTTATGAAACCAGCTCAAGAAAAGATAGAAAAGATAGATTAACGCCTTAGAATTCAGCCTCTTCGAGGGGGCAACCTCCTTTATATTACATAAATGAACAATTCTT